>SOZI01000060.1:0-15529 GCA_006352295.1 Rhodotorula diobovata | reverse complement strand
CTTGGACCTTCTCCTGCCAGCTCACCTCGCAAACAAGTCAGGCGCTGGAAGCCTCGAGCTGCATGAGGCTGCGGCTCGGTCAGCATGTTATTCCCCTGCCCGTCTGCCTTCCTGCGACTCTTCCCAGCAGCAGGTGCAGCGGCCTTCTCAGCTGCCAGCGCAGTGCAGTCACATGGGCACGATCTATTGGCACTTGCCCTCCGAGCCTTCAAGCAACTTGGCCGCGTGGCCCAATGGCAAGGCGTCTGACTACGACCTGCGTTCACACGCTTTCGTATCAATCAGGAGATCGTGGGTTCGAGCCCCATCGTGGTCAAATTCCCTTTTTGCCGGCGCTTCGCGCCGGGCCGCCCCGCGCTTTGAGGCGAACGCGCTCCCCGGCCACCCTGGGACCGCCCAAAGAGAAGGCGCCCAACCCCGATCTTGGTGTACTCTGCCTGCCGAGGTCTGGAGTCACAAGCGCGTTCTGATGCCGCCAGGTGGGAAGAAGAAGGCGAGCTCTCCTCAAGCCAAGGTACCTCGAGCACCTCTCGATCCGCAACGAAACGCGAACCCAGGGTTGCACACTGCCCAGAGACGAGATAAAGCTCAACAGCATGCCGCCTCACGGCAGCCACCCTCCCCCAGCAAGTACACCCACCGCAACCGCCGCCAGCGCAAGAACCGCTTCCTTCGCCGGCAGACCCGTCTTCCCTGCGCCGCTGCTCGGGCTACTCGTCGGCCCCATCGTCACAGACGCCACACTGGTGTCGACGGTGCCCACCTTGGTGTAGGGTGCGCGGGTGGCCGTCGAAAGGACCTCGCCGCTACAGTCGGAAAAAGGAGAGGCAGGTTGGGTTAGCTCACATCGTCAGGGTGCCCGGGCGGCGCCGCAACGTACGGATTGCCAGACGAGAAGCCCATCACGCTCGTTGCTGCGACCGGCGAGTTGGTGTCCTCCACCGTCGCCGTCGTCGGGAAGGCTCCGACGAGTCCGGTCGCCGTATCGGTGCCGGACGCGGCGAGGATACTCTCGGCGTTGGCGCCCGCCGTCGAGATCGCGTCGAGGAGTGAGGACGGGGCAGAAGCGCCGTCGTAAGTGTCTGTTGCGCAGCAGGAAAGGTCAGCGGGCGGCGAGGAGCCAAGTCGGGTGAGGCGAACGCACAGATGAGTGGAGGGAACGGCGCGGCGGTCTGAGCGCATGCCAGAGTGGCAAAGAGACCCGACAGAAGCAAGCACACTGGTCGCATCGCGCAGGGGAAGCAGAGTGAGAAGCGGAAAGCGGAGAGCGGAGAGCGCAAGGGGCGGCGGCCCCGCGCTAATCCAGGTCGCCGATCGACCGAGATGAGACCGCCGTCAGGGGGAAAGGCGGAAACTGCGGGTTGCGAAGAAGAGTACAACACACGGGATTGAGCACAGCACACGCACGTCTAGGACTGACCACCACCACCGCCGCCGCCACCGCCACCGCCAAAGAAGCGCGTCCCGAGGCGAGCCCCGAGCCTCGCAAACGCTCGCTCCTCCTTCGCCCCTCCGTCTCCGCCTCGGTTCGGACCCGGCGTACCCGCACGGCTGCCGTCTCTGCTGCCACCTCCGCCAGGAAGCATCGGGAGCGACGAAGCCGCCGCACCAAAGCCGCCAAAGAGGCCCAGGTTGGGCCCTGCGCTCGTCGGCGAGGCGAGGCCCGATGCCGAGGGCGACGTGAGCGAGTTGGAGCCGGGGTCCATGTCGAGCGAGGTGAGGAACGACGTGTCAGACAGGCCCGTCGCCGTTGAAGTCTTGGCGAGGAAGATGTCGAGCAGGTTGTTCTGGTCGACTCGCCGGACGCCCTGGCCGCCCGGGTCAAATCCTGGTCAGCGGAGCGTCCGCCTGAGCTCGAGAAAGGACACGCACCTTGAGCTCGAGGACCTTCTGGAAGTCAGAGAAGGACTGGCACGGGATGAGGAGGAGGTAGTGCTTGACAAAATCCTCGGCGGGCTCCTCGGGGCTCATAATGACCTTGAGGAGCGTATCGATGTTCTGCACGTTGCGCGATACGTAGCGCGAGTATCTGCTCGTCGTGGAACCTGTCAGTGTGACCTCGGCAGAACCGACGCGGGAACGGGCGTACGAAGTCGGGATGGGCGCGGTGTCGCCTGGGGCGATGACGAGGTGCAGGAGGCAGTGCTTGAGGCCTTGCAGGTCGAGCAGGATCTGCAAGTCGTCGCGTCAGCTCGAAAGTACGCCAGTCGAGTGCGCGGCGAACGCACCTGCTCGGCGCCCGTTTGCGTAATGGGTCGGGTCTTCACGATGGTCTGCGTGAACTTGGCAAGGAGGAGCCTGTACGCGCGCATCGACCGGTCAGTGAAGCTCCCCCTCTTCAGAAAGAATGAAGACAGCGCGACGCACCCGACGATTTTGTCACACGCGCTGCGCACGTATTTCTTCTGCTCCACGCCCTCCCTCACGACACCGACGACCGTCTCGAGCGCCCTCGTGAGCTCGCCGACATACACACTCTCCGAGCTGACGTACTCGGCGTCGCGCCAAGGGCTGCGAGCCATCGAGGCGAAGCAGGGCTCGGCGGTGAACTCGAGCTCGCGCAGGATGGCGAGCAGCGCGGCCGAGGCGGTCCCTGTGAAGAGGTCCTTCTCGGCTTCGAGCGAGACGCGGTCGCGGAAGTCGGGGTGGATGCGCTCTTGTAGTCGCTCCTCGAGCTGCGGGCGGGGACACATGAGCAGCTGGTTGGCCCGAGCCCGCGAAGGGGTAGACGTACCTGAGCCGCCGTCTCGAGGCAGTACTCGGCCGTGTTGAGCACGAGGCACGCCGTGTGCAGCTCCTGCATGTTCGGGCGGCCCTCGCTTGACTTGCGGTCGAACCTGGACACGTGACTGCGTTAGCTGAGCGCCAGCGAGCGAGAGAGGCAGGCGAGAGACACACTTGATGAGCGCAGCGGTGAGGACGTTCTCGGCGTAGGTCTTGAGCCATTTGCGGTACACCTTGCAAAGGTCGAGCAGGGGCTGGCGCGTCGAGAGCTTCGCGCACCGCTCAAGCGCCTCGCGGTAAAAGTAGAAGAGCTCGGTCGACGAGGGGAGGACGGCTGACGGGTTGTCAGAAGGTGAGATGGAGATGCGCGACGAGGTGAAGGACTGCATCATCTCGGACAGCGTCCTGCGAGGAGGCCAAGTCAGCACGATCAGACGAGGACCACAAGGGGGTGAGCAGGGGACAGCAGGCGCACTTGTCCTGTGCGTCGACAAAGACGCCTAGGTAGGGCTCGAACACGCTTGTGATCAGGGCCGACGGGTCATTGACGCCGTACGTAATCTGCGAGAGCTGGAGGACGTCCTCGAACGGCATCGAGTACTTGCGGGCCATCTCGCGCTCAAAGTCGTCCGTCTGTGCGATCGACTCGAGCAGGAGCCCAACGTTGAGGCTCGACGACGACTTGGACAAGACGCTCTTGAGGTCGTTCCTGCGTACAGGCCTTGTCAATAAGGGCGGTCGAGGCCCGGAGGAGGAGGAGGAGGGGCGGCTCACTTGGTCACTTCGCTGAATCCACCGGCGAGGACAGCGCCGACTTTCCACTCGGCAGGAAAGACCGCGCCATTCTCGTCCTCGTGGGTCTTGAGCACGCGACGGAACCACGCAAAGCGGCGCGTAATGTTGTCGAGCTGGCCGGCCTCGGACGCCGAGCCAAAGATGCGGCGGTAGTCTCGCAAGAGGAGGAGAGAGTACCACTTGAGGAGCGCGTTTCTGTGGGATTCAGCACGTCAGGAAGGGGCTGCTGGGTACCTGGAGCAGCGGTCGACGCACCTGGCCTCGTCACCGAGGGCGTGGACAACGAGACACGCCTCGGCCAGCTGAGCATCCTTCCCTACCCGTGCAGCCTCGCTCGAAAAGCTGCGGGCGCACGAGTCAGAGGGAGCGACTGAGGAGATCATCCGAGGCATACACGCACGCCTCTTCGAACTCGCGCATGACCTGCCCCTTGAGCACGTTCTGCACTTCGACGACGCCCCGGCTGACAGCCGACACGCGCTCGACGCTCGAGAACGTCTTGAAGTAGGCCGAGAGCTCCTTGACTGCCGCAAGAGCCTGCGCCGTCTCACGGTACCGCCGCGACTTGGCGAGCCGGGTGAGCTGGTCAAAGGCGTTGACTGCGGAGGAAGCGTCTGGTCAGCCGAGAGTCAAGAGAGCGGGGAAGGGGAGACGCACCGAGCATCTGGAAGCGCTTGAGGGCGTTCATGCTCGCGACGAGGTTGCGCTTGGCCAGGTCGAGCGACTGGATGTCCCTCGTGATGTCGCGCACGACGACCTCGCTCTCGGTCGCGGCATCTCGAATCGCCGTGACTTGCGAAAAGAGATCCTGTGTGTTGCTGAAGGTCAGCAAAAGTGGAAGCGCGAGGGGAAGGACAGACGCAACGCCAATGAGCTCCTGCAGCTCGCCCAGCCGTCGAGGGTCCTGGTCCGTCTCGAGCAGCTTCGTGAGCGCCTCGACCTCCTCTCGGATGGTCTGAATCTTGGCGCGCAGCAAGAGACCAACGAGCGGCGCCTGGGCCAAGCTGGCCTCTGGGGGCGGGCAACAAGGGACGGGTCAGCCCCCACTTGAGCCGGTGGTCGCGAGGAGGCAAGCGGGCAGCCGCACCGTCCGGGAGCAGCTCATTCAAGACGTCCTCGACCTGTACGCCGCCAGTGCTGTCCCCTCCACTGCCTGCTCCACCGCTGAGGACGAAGGCGTCGAGCGCGTCGCGGTCGTGGTCGGGCGCGGCCTTGTTGGTGAGGAGCGTGAGCAGGAGTTGCGGCGGGAGCTCTGGCAAGGGCTCTGGAGGCTCGTGAGCTGCCCGTGGCGGCAGTGCGATCGTCGGCGTCGACATGAGGGCGAAGTGAGGGAGAGAGACCTGGCGAGACGAGCAGGCTGCGGCCGGAGTCGACGGCCTCTGCGTCGGAGGGGAAGGAGCCGCGCTCGTCGGTTCGCTTTGCTTTGTCCGTCTCAAGGCCGAGTCGCTGACGACGTCTCTGCGCAACTCGCGTGAACAGCGCTCACGAGAGCCGAGGAGAGCAGCTTCCAGGCAGTCCGACCCGCGGCAACCGATGAACTCGCCCAGCAGCCTCCTAAGCACGAGAGACACGACGATGCATTGCTTTTGAGAGAACGACTCCTGCGGCCCCTCCTCGGGCGCTCCAACAGCTGCGCCCGCACACGCTGGCGCTGCGGGCGCGTCTTCCTCCCGCCTGCCTTCCTTCCCTCCACGCCCCTCCTGCCTGCCGACAACGACGACGGGCGCTCAGCCCATCAAGTCGCCAAACGCCTCCATGCCGGGCGTCGACTCCTTGACGGCCATCTCGCTGTAGGCGGGACAGAGGTCAGCAGCTTGTCGCCCGCCGCAAGGAAGATGGGGCCAGGACGACGCACAAGTACGAGTAGATGATGGTGACGCAGAGGAGGATGCCCGTGCCCGACCCGAGGGCACCGACGAGGTCAGCGGCGACCGAGAGCAAGCCAATGACGGCGCCGCCAAAGATGGCCGCGGTCGGGATGACGCGCTTGAGCTCCTTGTACATGCTGCCGTCGCGCTCGCGTCCGGCAATCACCATCTGCTGGTCCTTGAGCTGCTTGGCCACGTCGCGGGGGCCCGAGCCAGAGATCTCGATCCACGTCTTGGAGAAGAGGGCGCACGCCGACAGCATGAACGTGATGTAGATGGCCGTGTGGATCGGGTCGGTCGCGAGCTCGCGGAGGCTGCGGGGAGGCGACATGTAGTAGACGAGGCCCGACTTGGCAAAGAGCTGGGCCGAGTCCTCGAGCGGCTGTCGAGGGGGGGCACAGGGATCAGTCGCTGTCGAGAGCGGCGGACAGGCGAGAGAGGGGAGGAAACCGGAGACGCACCTCCCAAACACCGATGAGGCGGACAAGGAGGTTCTCCGGGAAGCGGCTGAAGAGCATCTGCGACACGATGAACACGTTGGAGGTGAGGGCCGACTCGAGCATGATGCTGCGGGCGGGGGCGAGGTCCGGGACCCGAGGTCAGTCTGGGGAGAACTTCGAGTGCGAGGTCTGACGGCGTGAAAGCGCAGACACACGGCATGTTGGACGTGTAGAAGAGCTTGACGGGGTAGGTACCACGCTGGCCGCGGAAGCGGTTGCTCTTGACGGGGATCTCGATGCGGAAGCCCTGGAGGTAGATGACGAGCGCAAAGACGGCGACGGTCGCGATGAGGTTCATGACGTTGGGCAGGCGCTCGCGGTAGAAGGCCTCCTTGAGCGCGCGCGACTTGTCGTTCCAAGTGAAGAGGAGGTGGAAGAGCGCGATGAGGGCGCCCTCGAACTCGGGGCCGCGGCCAGTGTTGACCGTCGTCGGCGAGAAGGCCTTCCACACGATTGACTCGCAGATGTTGGTGGCGATGAAGAGGTTGATGCCCGAGCCGAGGCCGTAGCCCTTCTGCAGGAGCTCGTCGAGGAGGATGACGATGAGGGCGGCCACGATGAGCTGGAGGATGAGGAGGAGGCAGACACCAGCACCGAGGTCCGACGGCTGGCCGTAGAGGCCGGTGAGGACGTAGACGGTGGCCTGGCCGAACGAGATGATGAGGGCGAGGACTGGAGGGTCGGCGCGTCGGGGGCAGGTGAGGGAGGCGGGCGGGTGTCGAGCAGAGCGTGGACAAGGGATGAGAGTAGAGCGCGCGTCAGCCTCTTGCTCTCTCCGTGCGCAGAGAATGCGCAGACCAGAGCTAGGGAGAGGAACGCACGCTTCTGGGCGCCGCCAAAGAGGGCGCGGTCCTCCTTGAGGGTGAAGTCGACCTCGATAAAGCCGGCGCCCTGGAGGAGCTGGATAATCATGCCCGACGTGATGATGGGCGTGATACCAAGCTCCATGAGGGTACCACGGTTCGAGGCGAGGATGACGCGCATCCAGTAGAGAGGGTCTGCGAGGAGGAGGTAAGGCATTGAGGGAGTGAGCCAGAGTTCCTTCGCCTCGCAGCGACTCGTGCAGCAAGGTTGAGGTAGAGGGACGCACCAGACGAGTCGGACGACACGATGCCGTACAGCGGGATTTGCGAGCAGACGAGGAAGATGAGGAGGGTGATGGCCGTCCATCCCACCTGCGTGCGGCCAAAGGGGGCGAAAGGTCAGTCGCTTGATACAGCGACGTCACGGGAGCAGTCAGTTGCGCACCTTGGTGTTGAAGGGGATCTGCGACGTGTGAAGAGCAGCAGCGTGGGTCAGCGTGGGGAGGGGGAGGAGCAGACGGCGAGGGAGGGGGGAGCGCACCTTGCGATCCGGGGCCGACACCTCGGGAAGGATGGGCAGGAAGGGCCGGACAAGGTCCAGCACGCGAACCATCTTGCAGGCGCGTGTCTTGACGGAGCGGGGGGGAGGGAGGGGGGTAGGGGGGAGAGTGGGCGAGATAGACGCGACGGGCGCGGTGGAGGGTACCGCGGCGAAGGAGCTGCCTCGAGAGGGTGGCTAGCCTGGGACGAGACTCGTGGACGTCTGTCTCGAGCGAAGGGGGCAAGAGCGAGCGAGCCAGGAGGAGAGCCCGGCGGCGCGGGCGACGCCCCGACGGACCACGTCGCACCCTTGCTTGGACCCCCTCGCCCTGTCTCCCACTCTGACGATCGACGATAACGCATCCGCCATGCAGTGAGAGTGTGACAGCAACAAGAGACAACAACAAGGCCCCGACTCAGCTCCTCCGCGCCCGCTTCTCCGCGTTGACCCGGTCCGCGAACGCGTTGGCGCTGCTCGACACCACCTTGGACAGGTGCACCTGCGCCCCCTTTAGCGCCGGGTTGCGCACCTCCTTGCCGAGAAGCTCGAGTAGCGGCGCGTATGCTGCAGGCTGGCGCGAGAGGACTCGGCGAAAGGCGTGGTAGCTCAGCCTGCGACTCGCAAATCGGACGAGAGTCAGCGATCACGCTTTCGCACGAGAGAGAAGAGGGCGTGAATGCGCACCAGAGCACCCACGGCCGCTTGAGCGCAAACTCGACGCCGAGCGTGCGCGCCTTGCGCGAGCGCGACTGGTTGACACTCGCCGCCCACTCGAACTTGACGACCTGCTGGATAACCTCTGTCGTCGACTCGCACCGGGTCAGCCTCGCCCCTACCAGCAGACTAGGGCTCAGAGCACGCACTGTAGAGGAAGCCGACCTTGCGGCGCGGGTCCATGCCCCACTGGTGCAGGTACGCCTCGAACTTGAGCGCGACGACGAGCATGGCGCGGTACACGTTCGAGTAGGCCGTCGCGAGCGAGTTGTGCGACGTGTCGGTGTACATGACGTGAGAGCGGATCTTGACGGCGCTGCAGACATGTGGCACGGTGAGCCTTGGTCGAGGTAAGAGGCAAGAGGGGGACCCGAACGAACCGGAACATGGCGTTGACAAAGGTTTGGCCCGGCGTGCGGCAGCGCTGGATGGTCAACTGATCATGGATGTCTGCGTGGACGATCGACATCAGCAATGAGCGCGACTGACGCCAAACAGACCGCGTACCCTTGTCCATCGTCAGCGCGGTATTGAACCTGACCTCGAGCGTCCTCGTGTTGATCGCCAGTCCACACCACGGGAAGTCTGCCAGATAGAGCGGCGCTTGTCAGCGTCAGGCGCACCGCTAAGGTAACCAGTGGGCGCACCCTCTCCCTCTTTGAGCGGCGGGACGACCTCGCCGTCCTTGAGGGCGATGTCAAAGTTGGTCAGGCGCTTCTCCGCCGAGATGTTGCAACCGTACTCCGGGATGCCTGAGAGTGAGCGCAGCTCCTGTCAGTGCCATCCGATGGAGAGTGTCGGCGAAAGAGCACGCACCGTCGTCCATGACGCGCAGGAACCGCCCCGCCCGGTCCTGCTCCGTCGAGATGAAGAGGAAGTCGTCGACGTAGCGCAAGAGGGTCTGTAGCCTGCCGTGTCAATCGACAGCTGTGCACACCGCCTTTCGCGAGAAAGAGCGCACCGAGTTGTCGTCGTTGGTGAAGCCGAGCTTGGCCCGCTCCATGTCGCCGTAGAACAGGCTGCACAGCAAGCTTGACAAGACCGAGCCTTGCGGGATGCCCGTCTTCTGGCGGTACAAGCGCCCGCTCACCTGCGTGGCAAAGGGACGTCAGCGCGCACGACGAGAGGCCAGGGCGCGACGGACGCACCTTGACGAGGTTGGTCGTGATGTGCTCGCGCAGGAGCTGCATCAGCCGGTCGCGTCCGACGTTCTGGTAGACGACCTGGTCCGACAGCACGACGTTGTGCAGCTCTGCGGCGAGTTTCTGAGCGAAGTCGGTGAAAGCGCCGTACTCGCCTGCGGGCTCGCACAAGTCAACACTCCGTCTCGTACGACGAGGAAGTGCGAGACGGACCGTCAGTGCATGCCACACGCTTGAACGCCTTCGTGGACCGTCCTGCGAGCGGCGAGACCTGCGAGTACCGCTGGACCCAGTAGAGCGTCTGAACACCATCTGGGTCAGTTTTGCGAGAGGAAGAGAGAGTTACTGAGGACAGAACGCACCTCGCTGAGCACGCCTTCGACAATCTCGAGCAGCTTGTCCTGCTGGATCGTGTCGTACGCTGCGCGGACGTCGACCTTGACGAAGTAGAGCTTCGGCCTGCTCTCCGCTCATCAGCCATAGCGTGCGCGAGGGAGACGATCGTAAACGAGACGACGTACATCACTCCGCCGTTTTTGTCGAGCATGCGCTGCTTGAACGAGCGCAGCTTGACGTAGATCTGGTGCGGGTCTGCGACGAGGCTCCCGACGAGGTGCGGCTTGCGTTTCTGCGGGCGCTTC
This sequence comes from Rhodotorula diobovata, assembly GCA_006352295.1. Classification (NCBI taxonomy): domain Eukaryota; kingdom Fungi; phylum Basidiomycota; class Microbotryomycetes; order Sporidiobolales; family Sporidiobolaceae; genus Rhodotorula; species Rhodotorula diobovata. The sequence continues at coordinate 5,801 of SOZI01000060.1, read as the reverse complement.
GCCGTCAGTCGCTACTATCAGAGAACGTGAATGAGCACGAGGCACACCTTCTCGAACGTGAGCGCGTCAAACACGCTCTGCAAGATCTTGTTGATCGGCTGGCCGACCTCCTTGTGCCCGTTGAGCTGCGCGCACGCCGTCACGTCAGTGAGCCTTGCGCTTGCACTCAAGTCAGAGTGGATGCGCCGCACCCCGGTCTTGATGGGCCGCCGTGCGAGATTGACGATCGGGCGCACACCCGTCTCCTTGGGCAGCAAGCGGACAAACGAGAAGCCAAGCTCGCGGCTGCGCTGCAGCGGGATGAGCTGGTCCTGCGGTCAAGCACTCGTGTCAACACAGAATCTAAGAAGGGAAGAAGGGAGCGCACGCACGGGCGGGACCTGCTCAAAGACGGATGAGCCGAGCTGGGCGAGTAGCGGCGCACACAGGGCGTTCCAGTCGTCCTGGCGGAAGTACAGCGGCCGGTTCTGGTGCGTTGCCGCGTCGGTCACGTAGAAATTGGTCTGTGTGCGTGCCGGACCGCGTCAGCAAAGAGTATCGTCCGGCGACAAGCGTGCGAACGGACCCTGATGAGGTCGACGACGAAGCCGTCAAAGAGCCAGAAGAGGAATTCGCTCAGGAGCTCCTTGCGCTTGTCCATGTCGGCCGCGGTGGGTTTTTTTGAGGAAGTGCCGAGCCACCCGCACGCCATGATCGAGAAGCCCTGCAGCAGCGCATGCAGCGATGTCGTCTCGAAGCGGCGCATGCGGACGAAAGCGGCGATGTCTGCGCATGCGAGGGTGAGCAGACGCACAGAAGGGAGAGCAGTGAGGAAAAGCAGTGACGCACGCGAGTCGATGAGCCGAGCGTTCTCGGTCGAGCCCCAGAACGCGCGCGGGATGACCTCGGCGACCGCTCCCTGCACGAAGCGCTCGACCTGCACGCGTCTCCTTGTCAGCTCAGCGAGAGACGAGAGGCTGCGTTGGACCCCGCGCGAGCGAGCGCACCTCGTGGAACGTGCACGCAAACTCGGCGAGCTTTGGCTTCTCTCGGGCCTTCTCCTGCGCCTGGGTCTGGCCGTGAGGGATGACGAGCGACGCGTGCGAGATGTCGATCGAGACATCGCCGCGTGAGACTTGAGTCTGCGGTACTTCGCCAAGCTCCTGTGTGCGGAGGGGCCTCAGCGGGACGAGGCAGGCAGCAAGAGGGCTGGGACGGGACGCACGAGGGCTGCGCTACAGTCCGCCGCACCTTGGCTCGGGCGTTCACGCGCCATCTGCGTTCGTATTCCGTAAGCGTAGGCGTTTGGTACCGCTGAACAATCAAGAAGGCAAGGGGCGCACCTTGGATGGGCACCGTCGGTCGAGCAGTTTGCGGTAGGTGCACCTCGCGTTCAAAGTCGCGAGCCTGTCGAGCAGCGGGAGCACCGGCTTGAGCCGCAATGGCGTCTTGATCGACCCGAGCTTCTGCAAGGCCGCGCACCATCAGCCAACGTGCTTCGCTGCAGAGAGACAGACTGTGACGCGCCTTGATCTCTACCTCGCGGTCGAGGTAGTCGGGCATGATCTCGAAGCTCGACCGGGCCTTCTCGCTCGTGAAGACGTTGTGCAGACCGAATTGGCGCGGAAAGATGTATTTGGCGAGGTGGCGAGCCGGTGCCTCGGCGACGGCCTTGGGCGCGCGGGCGGTCGAAGGCACTGGGCGAGGGAAGAGGGTAGGAAGGCGCGTGAGGATGTCTGTGTGGACGTTCGAGGGTCAGACATAGCTCTTCGAGGTCGAAGAGTAGGACGTCGCACGCTTTGGCGGGAGCCCATACGGCGGCTTTCCGCCCTTGACGCTTGCGACGCGGTTGTGGTACATGCGGTGGCGAGAGAAGACGATTGAATTGGCGGAGTGCCTGCGTGGCAGGACGTCAGAATAACTCCGCAGGATGAGACAGAGAGGAACGACCCACAGCGTCGCGAGCTTCCTCCGCTTGGTCACTCGACCGGCCTCGGAAGACGCCCCGCCAAAGACGCTAGTCGCCGACTGTGTTGGCCGCAGACGCTTTGTCGGAGATGCCTGCGAAGATGTGACCTGGGTCGCGGCCATCTGCGACGCTGCCTGAGCGTCCTGGATCGAGGCGACGCCAAGGAGCGGTGCCGAGACGGCGGGACCGAGAGGTCGCGAGCGTTTCGTCGGCGACGGCGCACGACTAGGGGGCTCGGACGGCGCGGGAAAAACATGTGCGACAGGCGAAGGTGGAACGAGCACAACGTCGACCGAGTGCATGTCGATATCGTCGTGGCCCTCGTCTGGCTCCTCAGGCTCCTCGGGCTCGAGGACCGCCTTGTTCTTGCGTCGCCGCTTCCGCCTCGCACGATCGTGGACGGGCCGTGAGCAGCGTTTCGACGACGCGGACGTTTTGAAGAGGTTGTGCGGCTTGAGCTCCGCGACGGGCGTGCCTGAGACTTGGAGGAAGCACGCGTTGGGCAGCGGAACAAAAAGGGCGATCAACGGCGACGAGAGCAGCTCGATGAGAGGGTCGGGGCCAATGCTGCACGGTCGACAACGAGTGAGTCTCGGCCTCGCAAGGGAACAGAGGGAGGACGCACCGAGACGCGAGCGTGTCCCACTCGAGCGAGGTGACGAGGGACGAGACGATCGTGTTGGGGAAGGTGCTCGTGTACGACGCGCCCAGGCCGCTGCGAGTCCTCTGCAGCCCGCGTTTGGGGTCGCTCGTTTGCTGCGAGACAGCGTGGTGAGCCAAGGTCGAACTGCGGCGAGAAGAGGCGACGCACAAGACGGTAGCCGAGCGCGAGGACGTTCTTGGGCGTGGCGAACACGGTACGTCCAGCTCGCTTCTCCCGCTGATAGTGCTTTGCGTGTGCCGAAAAGAGGCGCTGCTGGACCTGGTCGACGATCTGAGGGAGCGAGCGAGGGGTGAGTGTCACCGTGCCGGACATGTAGAGTCGAGCACCGCACCTCGGTCATGTCGACCGCGTCACCGCCTGATGTGCTAGCGGAGAGCATCGGCAGGCCGGTCAAGGCGGTGCTGGCGACGAGGGTGTCCCCCACCAGCTGGCGGAACCGGTCCGAGTCGGCCTCGCGCACAACGGGCGGCTCATCTGGCAGCAGAGCTTGCAGGGGTTTGACGTCGGTGTAGAAGTCACTGAGCAGGCGCAGCGTCACGGCAGTCGACGGCGGCGGCGCATCTTGCAGAGGAGCCGAAGGCGCCATGTTGTGCGACGCGCGACAACGGCGAGGCGGGCGTGGGCGGCGGCAGCACGGGAGTTCGGGATCAGACGGGAGGACCTCAAAGGCACAATTTTCGCTGGTTCAGTAGGACACCTGCCTCATCAGAGCAGGCAGCGTCGAGGTCAACACGCGGGGGGCGGTGTCAAGGGGAACGGGCCGACCTCGCTGCTCTTTTCCCCCACCACCACGCTTTGGGCTTGCCTGTTGTACCGTCCAGCTCTCAAGCACAGCTTCGCTAGCTCTCCTCTCCATCCAAACCCCCGCCATCCGCCCCGCAGCTCGAGCTTTCTCCCCCCTCGTCCTCATCAGCTCCACGATGTCGGCAAAGGTGGGAGCGTACGGCGCAAACTCAAAGGTGCGCCCTGCCCTACTCTTGAAACTCTACCAGTCCAGCTAACCCACTCGCCGCCCTGCCCCACCCGCAGAACGACACGGGCTTTCGAGTGCGTCGCCGCCCCTCGACCGCCATGTGGACGCCCTCCCCTCTACGCAGACCAAGACTGACTTGCTTTGACGCACACCGCAGAAAACATGGGACCAGAAGGAATACGAGGACATTGCGCGGGCAAAGGTGCGCCGACTCTTCCCTGGTCTTTCGCTCAGGCTTCGCCAGTGGCGGTGCTCAGCCAGCCAACCCGCTCGGTGCTGACCTCTCCCTCTCGCACAGGACGAGGAGATTGTTGAAAATGCCAAAGCGGCAGAGGCAGCCATCGCCCAGGGTGCGCCTGTTGCTCCGCGCTCCGCGCATGTCCTTCCGGCTGACCTCTCGTCCGCTCGCAGGCAAGCGCCCCCCACGCAAGAAGGACGACCTCCCCAAGCCGACCCAGGCGATGCAAGCGCGCGACGTCCCGCTCGAGCTCGACAAGAACCTGAACAAGACGATCGTCATCGACGCGAGCGCCGGCAGCGGGCAGAAGCAGCCGGGCTTCTACTGCGACCTGTGCAAGCGGACGTGCAAGGACAGCGCGCGGTACCTCGACCACCTGAACGGACGGACTCGTGCGTTGCCGCCCTTCATTGCGCGTGTCAGTTGAAGCGGTTGGGACTCGCTGCTGACCCGTCCCTTCCTCTCCCCGCTCTGCGCAGACCTCCGCCGTCTCGGCCAGACGACCAAGGTCAAGAAGTCGACGCTCAACGACGTCCGCCAGAAGATCGCTGAGCTCCGAGCAAAGTCGGCTGCGGCAACCGAGGCCAAGAAGTACGACTTTGAGCAGCGCATCAAGGAGATCAAGGCGGCCGAGGTGGCGAGCCGGGACGAGGCGCGCGAGGCCAAGCGCCGCAAGAAGGAGGAGGAGCGGGCAAAGGCAGAGAAGGACAGGAACAAGGGTGCAGACGAGAAGATGATGGAGCTGATGGGCTTCGGTTCGTTTGGCGGTGCGACAAAGCGGTGAGGGGTGGGTCGGGAGCTCCCCGCGCACCGACGTTTCTCAGCAGTACAGTCCCGCCTGTTGTAACCTGTATGACTGCGCCGTTGCTCGTGTTCCCATGCTTGGGCTTGTGGGCCAGCCGGACTCGCTTCGCATGCGCAAGGTCCTGCTCCCCGTCCGCGCACGGCCCACCTTTCCCTCCTCAAGTGCAGCCGGCAACGGCGGGCCGCTGTGAAAGCGACGGCAACGTCTCTGCAACAGGGTGCGGCCGGCGACAGCAATTCAGCGCTAGGCCCGGGAAGGAGACGCCTTGTGGCGCCGGTCCAGAAAGACAAGTCGGGAGGACGACTCCTCACCCACCTCCATTGATAGGGGGCGCGGACACCGAGAAACCACTCGCTCGCTGCTGCGCACGACGCAGGTGCTCCCTCGTCGCGACACGGAACTCGCGAAACGGCGGAATGGACAGAAACTCAATCCGAAGTTGCAAGCCCAGCTCGACCAACGGCCACACCGCACTTCCACCTCCTCGAGTTCGACCCAGCCGACCTGCGCTCGACGACCTGTCCCACACAGGACAGGAGACGAGCACGACGGAGGCACAGAGGAGGGGAGGGGACAGGTTCAGAAAGGTGCGCATCCACCGCGCTGCGCCGTACAGCCTCCGGCCCTCTCGCCGCACGAGGCGAGCAAGAGGGCAGCAGAGGCCGGACAACCCAACCTCGGGAACGAGGGGGCGGTACGAGCGAGCTCAAGGTCATCGAGGGGCGCGGAGAGGGCAGGACAAGAGCCCAAGCCCCGACTCGCGCGTCCACGGTTCTCGCTTGGATGGGGATGCGACCTGTCGCTCATCGCGACCTGCAAACAGTGTAGCTCTTTTGAGAGAGCAAGACAACTCGGAGAATAACCTGGTGGTGGGAAAGACGGGTCAACTTGACTGAGCTCGGAGGGGAGGGAGAGGAAAGGAGAGCTGGACGCACTGTAAAGAGATCCTGACTGACTGCTCCGGTCGAAGGGGAGGAGTAGGAGGATTGTACACGGTCAGCACATGGATCCCTCCCAAGAAAGCAAGCAGCTTGTGAGGGAGGTGGACGGACGTGTGGTCTTAGAGAAGAAGAAGGAGGCTGCCGCCGCCGCGCTCCTCTTGTGCCTCCTGCGCTCGCGCGGGCGCTTGTAAAAAAACGCGGGCCGTTGCCTTACCCCGCTCTCCGCTCCGCT
>SOZI01000006.1:231647-300363 GCA_006352295.1 Rhodotorula diobovata | reverse complement strand
CCACACCCGCGAGACCTCGACCCCGATCCTCAAGCAGCCCTCAAGCGCTCCTTCCATCCATCCTCGCTCCCTCTCCCTCGCTCCCTCGCCGACCTCGCCTCCTCATCACCGACCTTGCGCACACGAGTCGAAGCCGCCTAGTCGTCGTTGTCGCCCCAGTACCAGTATCCGTTGTGGTGGCGGCGGCGGCACCAGCGCTTCCAGCGGTCGCAGCGGTAGCCAAAGCGGCGCGGGCAGTCGTAGCAGCGGCGGTGGTGCCAGCCGTGCGGGCGCTTGCCGTCTGGTGCGCGAGCGTTTGTCGAGAGGGGAAGGGGGAAAGGGAGAGAGAAGAGGGCGGAGCTCGTCAGGCACCGGTCGGGATTCGAGGAAGGGGGGAGGGGACGCACCGTTGCGGGCTGCGGGCGTGCGAGCCGCAAGTGACAGTCAGTCACTCATGCGGGCTCTGAGAAGAGGGGAGCGGGGCGTGAAAAGGAGAACGCACACTGCGGGGCAAACTCCTCGTCCTCGGCGTCGAGCTGCGCGGGCTGGACGGCCGCCTCGACCCCGCCATCGACGTCGACCGACGCCGCGACGACAGCGCGCTTGGCCACGTCGCCCGACGAGAACGACGACGAGCGGTCGACCATGTCGCGCTTGTAGTGGCCTGTCAGAAGGAGGGCGGGCGCGGAAAAGACGAGGGGAGGTCAGGCGAGGCGCTCTGGCACGTGCCGAGCGACGGACAGGGACGACGCACAGCGGTCGCGGTCGTGGTCCCGGTCACGGTCGTGGCCGTGGTCCCTGTCGTGGTCCCTGCCGTGGTCGTGCCCGTGGTCGCGGTCTGCGGTCAAGCGAGCGAGAGGGGAAGGGGGCGCCGAAGTGGGTCAGGTCGAGCTCCTCGAGTCGGTCACCCAAGACGAGCCAGAAGGACGAAGGCGCACCGTGACCGTGGTCGCCGCGGTCGTCTGCGCCGGTGGTCGAGCAGGTCAAGGACGGGTCGAAGTGAAGGGAGCGAGGAAAGAGAGGGGAGACGCACGGTCGTGCCCGCCACGGCCGTGGCCTCCGCCGCCGTACGCGATGCCGCCCTGCTGGCGCTCGACGAGGACCCCTGCAGGGCAGGCAGGGCGAGACAGGTCAGTGTGGTCAATGAGGGACAGAGGAGGGTGGAGGGGACGACGCACCGTCGGCCTTGAAGCCGTCCTCGGCGAGGGGCGCGGCGCTGACGAGGGCAACGAGGCCGGAGAGGAGGACGAGGGAGAGCTTCATGGCGATCGAGGAGCTGAGGCTGGTCGAGGTGGAGGTCGAGGGAGGAGGGGGGGCTGGAGGAGGGCGAGGGAGGAGGTGGGAGGGAGAGGGCGAGTGAGGAAAAGGAGGGAGAGAGAGGTCGGAGGGGTGCGAGCCCGAGGTCACTCGCTGAGGGCCGGTGGCGGCCGCCCCTCCCGTCGTCGAGAGCCAGGCGGCGGCGAGAAGGGGGCGAGGGGGGGAATGTGGGGCCGACGCGCGAGCAAGAGAGCCCAGCGACACCGCGTGGTGAGCCATAGCAGAGCGGCGACAGCTCGGGGAGAGCGGCCAAGACCCTCAGGCGGACCCCAGCCCCCTCTAGGGCGTGTCCCTGCCCCTCAAGAGCGTCCACAGCCCTCCTGTGGACCCCTGGGACCCTCACAAGGTCGGCCTGAGCCTCCCCTGAGCCGCCCTGAGCTGCAGCCGAGCCCTCCGCGGCCTGCACCGCCCCGACCCCGCGCACGGCTCCAGGACCAGCGCGTGCAGCATGGGCACGGCCACTGCATGTGACAGGCCAGACGCGAAGCTAGGCCGCGCAGGTGTCGGCAGCCGTTGAGACGGAGCGGCCAGATGAAGAGGGGGAGCGGCGCGGCGAGGGAACAGCGAGCACGCAGCGCGGGCAGGAGCCGCTTTGACGTGCTGGTTCAGAGCCACCAGCAGATTAGCGGTAGAGTACCATCGCCGCCTCTCGAGGAGGCGACAGGGACAGCTTGGGGGACCACTTCGAGCCCTCGCGTCCTCGCGTCTCTCTCCCTCCTCCGCATCCCTCGTTTTCTCACCCTCGCCCAGTGCGCGCTCCTGGGGACGCTCAGCTTGCTCACCCCATCTACAGTCTCGAGCTCGCATCCACCTCTTCCCTTCACGCGCGGCATTTGCCCGCTCGACCTCGCCTGAAAATCCTCCAGCCGCCGCTCACCGCGCAACGGACAACCTCTCGCTCGCTTTCGGTGAGTCCCACCCCTCCACGTCCTTACACAGCGCCACGAGCCACCTTGCCTGGTGTAACGCCGCCTCGCCGAAGTCGCGACGTGGGGAGAGGACGACATTTCAACAAACTGCAAATCGAGGGCCTGCTGCGATCTACGGACGCGGCACCCGCACCATGAGACTTCTTGTATCCAACGCTTAACCTGATCCCATACGCACTCGGCGCGGCATGGCGTGGCGCGCTCGGCGGCGACCAGCAACTCGACCTCACGTCAGAGCTTCCTCGCTGACCCCGCCGTTCCGCCCACAGATTCGAGCTCACGCGCGCCTGCGCCTCCAGCAGCGCACCGATTTGCTCACTTGTCCTCGCCAGAAACGCCGGTTCCGCGCCTTGTCGCTCGCGGTCTTCTGCCGGCTCTCGACCGCTTCGTCCCGACTCTCCCTGCCTCAGCCCTCCTTTCTCTCGCCTCTCGCAGGCGCACTTGGGCCGCACCTCGTTCACAGGATTATTCAACAAAGATCAGAACCGCTAATCTTGAGGCTGTCGTCAAGCCCTCGTCCTGTCGGCCTCGGCAGGTGGGACGGCGGGCGGCGGCGGCTCATGAAGCGTATCATTTCTAGATGACCCGAACGAGGCGCGCCCCATCGTTTCTTTGCTGCCCGTAATGCACGAGGTTCTGCACATGACCCACAGCCACGAGCGAGCGACCCCCACGGTCTGAGCGAGTCGAGCAGCCTCCTTCCCGGCCGAGCCGGCTGAGCCGACCTTATCGCTCGCGACCTCCTCTACTCTCTTCGCTTCTCTGCTGGCGTTCTCGTACTCACTGCTCGCTGCTCGCCCGCGATGGTCGCCGCTCCGCGTCCCTTCACACCGCTGCCCACGCAGCCAAGCTTCGTCAGCTTGTCGACCAAGGAGAAGGAGGTGCGCCAGCGAGATTGTCGCACACATCCGCTCGCGGCCATCCCTTTCCTGACGACTGCATGCATTGCCGCACTGCACAGAGCGGCAGGTGGTCGCGCGCAAACATGCAGCGCGCCATGGAGATCCTGCACCGCGACGGCCTCCTCGCCGTGTCGGGCCTTGTCGACCCCGCCCATGTGGAAGCGCTGCGCGAGTCAATGCTGGCGACTGCGCAGGCCATCAAGCAGCGCGTCTCGGACGCGTCACAGTACAACCACGGCATCAAGAGCAACTTCTTGATGTCGGCGCCCTTGAGCGACCCCGACCTGCGCTTCGAAGACGTCTTTGCCAACCCGTTCGTGCACCAGCTCGCCGAGGGCTATCTCGGTCCGGGCATCAAGCTGAGCCTCTTGACCGCCAACTGCGCCGTCGCGGGGGCGACGCAGCGGCAGAACGTGCACAAGGATGCGCCGTGGTGCGTCCCCTCCGTGCTTACCCTGCCCCGCTCCGCCTCCTTGCGGGACACCTCGGCGCCATATTGCGACGTTCACCTGCTCACACCCCTGCTCAGGCTCCACCCAAACTGTCCCGGCATGCTCAACACCAACCTCGCTCTCTCAGGTCCGTCCACCCGTCTCTTGCGCGCCGCTCCTCTGCCCATGCCTGTGTCGACTCACCAACCCTCCGCTCGGCAGACTTTACGCCCGAGAACGGCAGCACCGAGTTTTGGCTGGGCAGCCACGTCGGGACGACGGGGCACGACCAGGTATGGCCGACTCGCGACTCGGCGACGCCACTGTGCGACGTTGCGCCGGACGTGCTCGAGGCAAGGAGGCCGGTTCGGCCTGGAGCGCAGATCAGGGTACCGATGGGGACGGTCATCCTGAGGGACATGCGCACTTGGTGCGTGTGCCGACTCCTCCTCTTCCTCTCCTCTCCATTCAGGTCGAGGCCCAGCGCTGCTTCCCCCGCTCCGGCGCTGACTGCCCTCTCCCTGGGCTTTTCAGGCACGCAGGAATGCCCAACTTGACCAACGAAGACCGCATCATGACGGTACGCCCCTTTGACTCGCTCGCCCCGCTCAGGGCCTGATTTCGCGGCGCGCACCCTGCGCCTCCCAGGCCGTTGGCTACGCTGCAGCGTGGTGGCCCGAGCCCGAGCGCCGAATGAAGGTGCGTCATTTTCTCGGAATGCTCGCTGACGTTCCCGACTGGCTGACCACGCGACGAGCACCTCGACAGGCGCCCCTCTCGGCGAGGCCCCTGCTCGCCAGCCGCACGGACCACGCCCTCGACTTCATCCCCGACGGCGAGTGGGAGGCCATCTGCCAGGACTGGGACCTCGCGAGCGAGACGAGCATCAAGCTGCCGGACGTTCCGGGGCACAGGAAGCATTCGAGGGCGCCGGAGGGGGAGGACGAGTGGGTCGCGCTCAACGAGGTCCAGAACGAGGAGAAGTTTGTTGGCGAGTAGCATCTGTGGGTAGCATTCCTCTACGTTCGGTTGGTGCGTACGAGAAGCCGGGAGAGGCAGAAGAGGAGGAAACGAGCGTGCGCCTTTGGCTTGACCTTCTCACACCCGTCCTCCACCGGTCTCACTGACCCGACTCGGGCGTCTCGCGTCGCCGGTCCGCTCTCCCGGTCCGCTCCCATGATTGTCCGAGCAGCGGTCGAGATAAGGAGGCCCTCCCGGCCGAACTGGGTCCCGCACCTCGCGGGGCGGCCCTTCAAGGACCCTCAGGAACTCGCAGCTCTCGCTCGTCCGCCTCACTCGCTCGCGCACTCATGACTGCTACCACTCGACCCCTTACGACTCCTCCGCTGCCGACTCATCCAGGCGTGATCACGTTGACAGAGGAGGAGCGAACGGTGCATCTCGAGCTGGACTGGCGGGTCCGAGTACGACCCGCGCTCGTGTGCGCCGTGCGCTGACCTTTCGCAAGTGACGCAGGCCGGCAAGTGGAGCAGGGCGAGTCTGCAGCGTGCCATGGAGCTCTTGCACCGTGACGGTGTCCTCGCCGTGCGTGGCATCGTCGACCTGGCGCACGTCGCGGCACTGCGCGAGTCAATGACCGCAACAGCAAAGGACGTCGCAGCCGGCAAGGACAAAGGCAAGATCACCCAGTTCAACCAGGGCGTCGCGAGCAACTTTCTCATGGCGCCGCCGCTGACGGACGAGCGTCTCCTCTTCGAGGACGTGTACGCGAACGGGTTCGTGCACGAGATCGCAAAGGCGTACCTCGGTCCGGGGATCAACCTGCACCTCCTGACGGGCAACTGCGCCATGCCTCGCACGGAAGAGAGGCAGGCCGTGCACCGTGACCTGCCGTGGATAGCTCCCGAGGCGCCCTTCGTCCTCAACATGAATCTCCTCTTGACGGGTGCGGCCTTCCCTCTCTTTCGCTCTCTCTTTCGCGGTCACAACAAGGCTCTCGAGCTGAAGCTGACAGAGTGTCGCCAGACTTCTCCCCCCACACCGGCTCGACCGAGTTCTGGCTCGGGTCGCACCACTCGTCCGCCCGCTGCCAGCTCTTCCCCTCGGCGGACGCCCCGCGCCCGCTGTGCGACGTCGCGCCGCCGCTCGTCGAGGCGCGGAGGCAGGCCCGTCCCGGGGCACAGGTCGTCGCAGAGGCCGGGACGGTGCTGCTGCGGGACCTGAGGACGTGGTGCGTCCGTCGCGATGGCCCCGCGCTTCGGAGGGAGGGGGCGCGAGCGAGCTGACGAAGCGACGAGACGAGACGGCGCAGGCACGCGGGCATGCCCAATTACTCGGACGAGTGGCGCATCATGACGGTGCGCCGTCGCCGCCTCCCTGGCGCTCCATCCGCACCCTGACCCGATGGTTCCCTCCCGCTTGACAGGCCATCGAGTACAGCGCCTCGTGGTACCCGACGCCCTCGCTTCCTCAGATCGTGTGTCCCTCTCCTCCTCCCCCAGCGCCCACACCAGCTCACCCCCCTCTCCTCCGCGCCTCCCACCCCACCCCATCCCCGCACAGGCCCCCCTCTCCGCCCGCCGCGTCCTCTCCCTCCGCTCCCCCACCCTCCTGCGCTTCGTCCCCGACGACGAGTTCGCCGCCGTGTGCCAGAACTGGGACTTTGCCGACCCGCGCGGGATGAAGCTGCCGAGTGTGCCGGGCGAGGACGAGGGAGACGGGTGGGAGGCGCTGACGGGGGTTGTTGGGAGGGAGGACAAGTGGGTCAAGGGTGAGTGCTAGTCAGGGTGGGCTCTTGGCGGAGTTCACTGCGTATGGAAGAGAGGAGCACGAGCAGGGGCAAGCGTGAACAACAGACAAGCGTTGCAAAGGCCTCCGTGCCCTCCTCCAGCGCGCTACTTGCCCTCTCGCGGCGTGAGCTCGATCGCGCTGCGCCAGCCCACACAAGACGGTCAGCGACGCGTCTCCCTCAACGCAGCGCAAGGAACGACCGAAGGAGACGGGGCACACGCACGTCTTTGTCGCGCCGAGGAGCGCCGTCAGCTGGAGTTTCTCGCTCCCTCCCGTCGAGAGGCGGTGCCTGCGGTTGGTGCACTCCCATCTCAGTCAGCCCTGCACACCCCCTGACGAGCCAAGACACCAGGGGAGAAGGTAACCGGGACACGCACTCGACCTGGGCGATCTGGTCCAGGAAGTAGACCCTCGTCTGCGGGCTGAAGACGATCGTCGCCGCGAGGTCGTAGATGCCCTGGATGATGTCCTGCAGCGCGAGGCCCTTGTCCCGCTTGAGCGACGAGATGTCTGGAGCGAGCCGCGCCGAGAGAGAGGGTCGAAACGTCAGTCGAGGTTCGCTGTGCGACGCGACGTTCGCGCTGTCGCAGCGACCCAAACGAGGACAGAGAGAGAGATAGAGAGAGAGACGCACTGTGGTACGCCACCTCGAACGAGTCGTTCATCATGCTGCGCATGATGCCCTCGATGTCGTCCGGCTCGGGGTTGCCCGTGCAGCGGTACACGGCCGACTCGTCCGTCAGGTCGTATGCCGCGTGGCACGCCTGCGCGTCGATTCGCCGAGGTGGGCGTGGGGTCAGCGGGCGCGAGGAGTGAGGTGAGGAGGAAGAAGGACGGACCTGGAGGACGTTGAGCGCGCGGCGCATGTCGCCTCGTGAGAGCTTGAGGAGCGCCCTGCGGCCGTCTTCGCTCAGGTTGACCCTGTGGGTAGGAGAACGGGGGCAGGAGAGTGTGAGCAGGCTGCTAGTGGACACAGCGATGGCGGCTGAAGGAAGAGAAGACGGGGAGGAGCGCACTTTTCCTGGGCGATGACGTGGTTGAGGCGCTTCTCGACCTCGGGTTGAGGCAACGGCGCAAAGCTGTGTATGTGTGTCATGCTGTCAATCGAGAGCGCCCAGTGCAGCGAGAATGAGAGAACGAGGAACGCACCGGAAGCGGGTGCAGCGCGACTGGATGGCGGGGATAATCTTGTTGACATAGTTGCAGATGATGCAGAAGCGCACGTTCTTGGTGTACTGCTCGATGACTGCGTCGTGCTTCCTCCTGTGTCAGCCGCTGCAGTGAGAGAGGTAGCGGAACAGCGCCGAGGACGGACCGCGACGGAGCGCAGACTGGGCGGCTGTCGTCATCATGTCGGCCTCGTCGAGGATGATGAGCTTGAAGCCGAGTCTGCACGGGAAGGGGTTGTCAGTAATCCCTCATCCGCGATTCGAGAGACAGACGACACAGAGCGCACCCGGCCGACCCTTGCATGCGCGTGCTCGCAAAGTTCTTGATCTGCTCGCGCACGACGTCGATGCCGCGGTCATCCGAGGCGTTGAGCTGCGGGCGGTGTTTGTAAGTGAGGTATTGCTTCGAGGTGAAGACAGGGCGGCGCACCTCGAGGCAGTTGTTGCGCATGATGGACGGGTCGCCGTAGATCTTGCGCGCGACGGCGAGGATGGTCGACGTCTTGCCCGTTCCCGGGGGGCCGTAGAAGAGGAGGTGCGGGACGCGGTTCTTTGAGATGAACTGGTCGACTGTGGAAAGAAGGACGGGGGCGGGACGAGGTGGGTGAGCAGGGCACGTGGGAGAGAGAGAGAGAGAGGCGGTGAGGTGGAGGCGTACTCGTGCTGATGATGTCGGTGTGGGCGACGACGTCGTCGAGTGTGACAGGGCGGTACTTTTCGACCCATGGGAGCGCGTCTGTGGGGGAGAGAGAGTGAGCGGGCTTGAGGAGTGGGGAGGAGGAGAGGAGGGAGCGTGCCGGTAAGTGCCGCGAGGCCGAGTTCGCCCGCCTTTCCCTTGCCCTTGTCGACCTTTGTGGCAGCATCCTGCATGACTGCGTCGTCGACCGACATGGTGGGGGTGGCTCTTGTGAGGAGAGGGAGAGGGAGCTTCAACTGATGAGGAGGACGAGGACGAGGGCAACCGCGACAAAGAGCTGGAGTGGGAGAGAGGGCGCGTCAGTGGTGGGTGCTTGAGTCAAGAGTGTCGGATCTCTGTGGCAAGGCGCTGCTCACGCTGTGGTGCGCGTGTGGTCCAGAGGGCGGAGGCGAGCCTCGACGCGACGACGCGCCCTTGACAGCAGCAGGCCCCCCCTCTCCCCTCCACAGAGCTCACAAAGCGAGCCATGGATGCACTATACAGCTGCAACCCGACCATCGTCTCGAGCGCCTCCCCGCCCATCCCCCTCGCCGCCGCCTGGGCCCGCTCCTTCTCCCCCACCCCGTCCCGACCCCTCCTCAACCTCGCCCAGGGCGTCCCAGGCGCTCCTCCACCGCAGCAACTCCTAGACAGACTCGCTCACTGCACCGCCGACCCAGAGACGACAAAGTACGGCGCACTCGAGGGGGACGACCCGCTGCGGGTCGCCCTCGCCGACGACGTCGTGCGCACCTACGGCACCCTGCAGGGCGCACACCCTGTGGGCAAAGACGACGTCGTCATCACTGCTGGATGCAACCTGTGCGTCGACTCGGGCGCAACCCTTGCCCGTCTGTCCTGACCCGGGACTTGCTCACGCTCTCCTCCTGCAGCGCCTTCTACGCCACCATGCTCGCCCTCGCCCAGCCAGGCGACCAAGTCATCCTCCCGACCCCGTGGTACTTCAACCACGCCATGACGCTCGAGCAGCTCGCGATCTCGCTCGTCCCGCTCCCCTGCCCCGCACCCACCTTCCTCCCCTCCCCCTCCCGCTGCGCACAGCTCGTCACCCCGCGCACACGCGCCATCGTCCTCGTGTCGCCCAACAACCCGACGGGAGCCATCTACCCGCCCGAGCTGCTGCGAGAGTTTGCGGCGCTCGCGAGGGAGAACAAGGTCGCGCTCGTGCTCGACGAGACGTACCGCGACTTTGTCGACGGGAGGCCCCATGGCCTGTTTGCCGAGACAGCGTGGAGGGAGTACCTCGTGCACTTGTTCTCCTTCTCCAAGTGCGTCTCTGTCGGGTCCTCCCCTCCTTGTCGGCGCACCGAGCCCGCTCACACGCACCCCCGCCCCGCCCAACCCAACGCAGGAGCTACGCCCTCCCAGGGCACCGCCTCGGCGCGCTCGTCGCCTCGCATTCGCTCCTCACCCAAGTCTCCAAGCTCCTCGACTGCCTCCAGATCTGCCCCGCGCGCCCCGCCCAGCGGGCACTCGCGTGGGCGGTGGACGGGACGCGGCCGTGGCGCGAGGGGACGAGGAGGGAGCTCGAGGCGAGGCAGAGGGTGTTCAGGGAGGGGGTCGAGGGAGTCGAGGGGTGGGAGGTCGTCACGGGCGGGGCGTACTTTGCCTACGTGCGTCGTCCGCTTTCGCGTTCCTCCCCTCCTCCCTATTGCCCTCGCCCCTCGCACCCGCCGCCTCTCCACCGCACCGCACCGCAACGTCCCGGACCCACTAACTCGCGCGCCCGCACCGCAAAAAAACAGGTCAAGCACCCGTTCGGCTCGTCCCCCTCGCAGCTCGTCGCCGCGCGCCTCGCCAGCCTCGCAGGCGTCGTCGTCCTCCCCGGGTCCTTCTTCTCCCCTCGACTCCCTGGCGACGACGCGGCGCAAGACGATCGGTACCTCCGGTTCTGTGCGTGATTCCCTTTCCCTCTCTTTCGAGGGAGAGCGCGCGATACAGTCAGACAGACGAGGAACTGACGAAGAAGCGAACGTGTCCTCCCCCCTCCCCGGTTCTCAAACAGCGATCGCCAACGTCGACGAGACAACCCTGAGGCTCGTGCCCGACCGGCTCCGGCAGCTCAGCGAGCTGTGGCCCTCGCTGTCGCCCTCGCTGGGCGACGAGGCGTGACCCGCCTGCTCTGGTGCGGCTAAGGAGAGGGGCGCACACGGGGGACGGGGACGGGCCGAGGGTCGTCGGGAGGCTCGCGGGCTGTGCGCTGCGCTGCGCTGCGGCGACGAGGTGTGGAGAGGCGCGCTGCTGTTGCACACGGGGCCACACCATGCCACGTCGTGCCCTTTGCGACGTGAGAAGGTGGGCTGGCAGGAGGGCTCAGGGCTCAGCGCTCAGCGAGCGGGGTTGGGGCGCTGGCGAGGTCGAAGGCAGAGGGGCGCCAGCCCCGGGGCTCGTGCGCGCAGCCGGCGGGTCGGTCGGGGGTAGTGTGAGGGTCGAGGCGCTCGCAGGGCGGAGGGCACTGCTCTGCACTGCTCTGCTCGGGTGACTGGCGCCGGCGGGGGAACAAAAGTACGGACGGGCTACAGCGCTATCTACATCCCTCGGCGACACACCTCCGACCCATTGTCCTCGCCCTCTCACGCGCGCCACCGCCTCTCCTCGTCCTCCCCCTCCTCATACCCCGGCGGCGCCTCCCCATCCCCCTCCCCCTCCCGATCAGCAGCAGCCCGCGCCCGCGCCCTCGTCCCCCCCGCCGCCCCGACGCCGCACGCCCTCTCTCGCGCCGCCTGCTCGCGCTCTTCCGCGGCGGCGGCGACGTGCGCGGCGGCGAGGTCTGCGGGCGAGGGGGCTGCGGGTGGGGCGGTGGTGCCCCCAGGGGGTGCTGCTGCTGCTGGGGAGGAGGAGGAGGTGGCGGGTGGGGGTGGGGGTTCGTACGCCGCTGTGGACGCATTCCACAACATGTCAGCACATACTCGGAGCATCATGCGAGTATGAGACTGGCAGCCGGTATAAGACGACTCAACGCAGCTGCTCGACGGGGGTCCCACGCCCATGCCGCCCGTCCACCATCGCCGCACGCGCCTTGACCTCCTCAACGGCGCTGTAGAAGTCGTACGCGCCGCCCTGCTTGAAGTAGAAGCGGACGAGGTGCGGGGTCTGGGTCGGCGTGCACGGGAGGCGTCAGCGCGCTCTGTGAGGAGGGAGACTGAGGGAGTGGGAGGAGGGAAGCGACGCACGTCGAGGCCGCCTGACTTGTCGCCTTCGAGGCAGAGGGCCTCGTAGTAGTTTGCGGTGAACCAGGGCTGGACGAGGCGGCCGTCGAGGAAGGCGCGCAGGGGGACTGAGAGCGAGTCGAGGGGGGTGGGGGTGCGGGAGGGGGAGGAAGAGGAGGAGTGAGGCCGCGGGAGGGGGGCGACGTAGAGGATGCGCTTCTGCGAGACGTAGAGTGTACCCCCCGTGGCTGTGTACTCTGTGTCGGGGTGTGGTTGGATAGAGAGTGGGGCGCCAGGCGGGTGTGGGAAGAGGGACAGCGAGATGGACGAAGGTGGCGAGGACCACAGGAACTTTTCCTGTGGGAGAGGGACGGGGTCCCCTTGAGGGGTCAGCATGGCGCAGTTGAGCGCAGCCATGGTGGCGTTTAGGCGGGAGGGAGGAATTGGCCAGGCGAGGCGGGGCGACATCTCGGAGATGCAAGTGAGCCGTGACTTTCGCTCAGCGCGTCTCTACTCTCCCGCGTGTACTGTTCGAGGCATGGCTCCGACGAGGTCAACGTACGAGTCCAATACAGACACGTGCCGCTACTCGATCGACCTGCCCGCGCCCGACGACTCGGGCGACCGCCTCGAGGCTGTGTGCGCCCACGTCCTCGCCTACGCCGACAAGCTCTCGCAGGGTTACATCTGGCACAAGCAGCACAGCGGCATCTCGCTCGACCTGTCCCCGGCCTCCCCCGCCGCCGCCGCCTCCGCCGCCACTGTGCACCACCGACACCTCCAAGGCTCGACCAATGTCACCGACGCCGTCGACGACGAGTGGCTCGTCGTCTGGATCCTCCGCCAAGTCTCTCGCAACTGGCCCACGGCAGTCATCGACGTGAGCGACGACGACGGCGAGTTCCTCCTCATCGAGGCCGCAGACCACCTCCCCGCGTGGCTCACTCCTCAGAACGCCGCCAACCGCGTCTGGATCCACCAGGGCAGGCTCCACCTCGTCCCCCTCGAGCACAAGTCGCCCCTCCCCTTCGCTGCCGCACCAGGCCAGGCTCCCTCGGCCGACGAGACCCTCCTCAACCCCTCGTTCGACCCGGACGACGACAGCTTCCTCGACCGCGCCGCCGCCATCCACCTCGTGCGCGACGACAAGGTCGACACGCTGGCGCCCAAGGAGGTCGAGGATGCCGTCTGGGCGCGCATAGACGGGTGCGTCCCCTCCCTCCTCCGTCTCCCCGTGAGCCTCCGAGCTGACGCGAGCCGGGTGTATCGCGCACAGCTACCCCGCCAAGATGAAGGAGCACCACCACCGCACGCTCGCGTTCCTCCCGACAGAGGTCGCCTTCGCGCTCGCCGACTCGCCCAGCCTCGTCGCCGAGGCGGTCGGCGCGTTCTACGAGCGCGAACCCGCGACGCTGCGGGTGCGTGCGGGACTTCCTCCTCTCCATCGGGGTACGCGATCGCTGACGTGCTCTGGGTCGGTCCCCACAGGCCGTCAACACCATGTCGCGCTTCCCTCCCTCCCCTCCCCTCCCCTCTCCCCCCTCCTCCTCCTCCGCCTCGTCCGCCTCCACCCCCTCGCCCCTCCCCGGCACCGTCCTCGTCCCGACGCTCCTCACCCGCCCGCTCTACTCCCAGCTCGTCCTCCAGCGGTTCTACGCGCCGAAACCGTTCGACAAGGCCGGGTGGACGGTGGGCGCCCTAGGGCCCGAGGATGAGAGGCGCAGGAGTGTCGGGATGAAGATTGTGCGTTGGCTTTCCCCTCCCCTTTTTTCGGACTGGACTCTCTACCTCGTGAGAATGCACGGCTGTGGGGGTACTGACCCTCGACGGCCGGGACGGACCCCCTCCCCCTCCTCTCCAGGCCTGCGGCTTCGAAATGCTCTACAAGCAGACACTCCCCCTCCCGCGCCAGTCCTCGGGCGACCTCGACGCCGACCTCGACGCAGTCGACACCTCCACGCCCGCGTACGGCACGTACCTCGCTGCGCTGCGCGGCGCGGGGTGGTTCGGGGACGAGGTGGAGGGGTCGGAGGGGTGGAAGGTGAGGGAGAGGGACGCGAGGAGGGGGTGGGTGAGGGCGCGCGAGGGGGACCGGTGCGTCGCTCGGGGCTCTCTCTTTCATGGGCCGCCTCCCTCTCGCTCCTGCCTGCGCTCAGCACGCACAGAGTCAGGGTACTGACACCTCCGCGGCACTGGGCACCTCGCTCGCAGCCCGACGCGCTCCTTCGCCCAGCGCGTCGACGAAGCCATCCTGCGCGCGCGCTCCTCCGCGTCCCCTCCCCTCCCGCAGCGCGTCCCGGACCCGGCCGCCCTGTCGCCCGCGGCGGCGCACGCGCTCGAGGACCCCGAGGACTGGATGGCGCTCGATGAGCAGGGGTTGGAGGACCTGCTGGCTTCGAGGGCGGGAGCGGGGACGAGGAGCACTGCGAAGGGGGGTGGGCAGCTTGGGGACAGTGACCTCGAGGACGAGGACGAGGAGGATGACGAGGAGGATGGCGAGGACGAGGACGAGGGAGGGAGGGGACAGGGGATGGAGGGCGTCGAGCGGGACAAGGGCGCGAGGGAGAGCGCCGAGGACCGGAAGGCGCGCAGGGTCGCGCAGAGGCTCGAAGAGATGGCGGGCAAGGTGGAGCAGTTTGTCGAAGGGCGCGGAGCCGCGAGCGGCGCCCTGTTTGACGAGTGCGTCGGGGTGCTCCCTTTCTTTCTTTTTCTCTCTCGCGTTACTCGAGCCACCTGAGCGGGCGAGTGCTGACGCGCGTTCGTTGCCTTTTTCTTCGCAGCGAGCGAGACCTTGACGGCTCGGACGACTCGGACGAGGACGAGGACGAGGCCATGCCCGAGCTGAGCGCCGAGGAGCGCGCCTCGCGCATGGAGAAGCTCGTTGCGGCCCTCCCTGCCGAGCAGTGGGGCCAGAAGACCGCACCTCCTCTTGCCGCTGCTTCGACCGCCGCCGCACCCGCAGCAGACCCCTCCGCCCCTACCCCCACCCCCGGCCCCCTGCCGCGCGCTCCCCGCTCCCCCAAGCTCGCCAAGGAAGTCTACGAAGGCGCGTCGGACCTCTCTGACGCGTCCGACTCGGACGACGACGAGCCGATGCCCGGTGGCGAGGGCGGCGACGACGGGGAGGACCTCGACGGCGAGGACGGGCCGAGCGTCGTCAACGAGGAGGACGTGCTCGACTTGGGCGAGGAGATGGACGAGTTTCTCAAATTTGCGACAGAGACGCTCGGGCTGACCGAGGCGCAGTATGAGAAGATCTTGGCCGACCGGAGGGGGAGGGGAGGTGCGTGCTGTTATGGGTCTTGCTCTCAGACTGACTTAGCAGCCCCTCACTGACCCCTGTCCGTGCACCTGCAGCCTTTGTCCCCGGCCCGGCAAAGGAGAAGAAGACCAACGTGCTCCCTTCGGCCAAGACCAAGGCGTCCTCGTCCTCGTCCGGTGCTGCTGCTGCTGCTGCTCCGCCCAAACCCTCCCCCGCCGCCGCCACCGCCGCGGGCAACCCGCCTCCGCCGCGCGAGCCCCTGCGCAACCCCAACCTGACCGACTTTGACGCCCTCATGGAGCAGATGGAGAGCGAGCTCGCGCGCGCCAAGGGCGGGCGGGCGGGCCCGGCCCCGGCCCCGGCGCCGAGTGGAGCGGGGGCCGACGGCGAGGACGACGACGACGACGGGCCGGCGCCGACGGGCAAGTACGCCTCGCGGCAGAGCCGCAACCCGCACTCTGAGCGCATCGTCGTCGACTCGCTCTCGGACTCGGACGACGACGACGGCGAGGGCGACATGGCCGCCATGGACGCCGAGCTCGCGTCCCTCCTGCAGGGCGTCGCAGGGGCCGCCGGAGCAGGAGCAGGAGGGACCGACACGGCGATGGACTACAACCTCGTCAAGAACTTTCTGGACTCGTTCCAGAGCCAGGGAGGGTTCGCTGGCCCAGCGGGGACCCTCGCGGGGAGGTTGGGGTTCCCGCTGCCGAGGGATGCGGGTGGGGACGAGGAGGAGGGAAGGAGGTAGGGGTCGCCTTGGAGGGGGCTCGTAGCGACGTCCGGACGCACGACCTTGATGAGCTCGCGGGGGAGACGGGAAGGGGGGAAGCGCAAGTTCAGGCCTTCAGGTCGCTCCGTTTCAGTTCGCAACTCGGGTGCGCCGCTTGTTCGCAATCGCTTCGACCCCAGCTGGGCCTGCTCCTGCTGGCGAGGCCCTCGTGGTCGTTGCCCCCAGTGTGCTCCCATCGCGGCAGCTTTCCCGTTCACTCGCTTGTCGTCCGAGCACCCCTCGCTCGCACTCGCGGTTGTAGCAGTCACCGCGCCTCGACCTGGTCGCCTTGAATCGCATCGTCACGTCTCTAGCGGGGCCTTGGCGAGGCAGCATCACCGGGACGGTTGGAGACGACGGCGCAGCGGCGGCAGAAAAGGTGCTGTTACAGTTGCACACGACGCAGACGTGCAGGGTATCCAGCAGCGAGAGGGGGGAAAAGCTACAACAAGGCCCCGACCGACGAGTCTCCTCCCCGATCGACAAGACGACGACGACGACACCTTGCCCACGTGGCGTGTGCAACACTCACCGCGGCTGCGGCTTGGGCGACGGCGACATGATGGCGATGGCGGACGACGCGGCGGCGGCGAGGGGCGCCGCTTGAGGGGTCGGGGTCGACATGTTGATTGGGTAGTGGACCGCGCCAATGTACTCCCGCGGGTAGGCCGGATTGCCTGGAGTCGAGGACGAGTTGAGACCGTAGAGGACACCCTGAGCAAACGCGCCCGCGGGGGAGATGGCGTTGTCAGCGGAACTCGAAAGCGGGAGAGGGAGGGAACGAGAGGCGCTCACCATGAACTTGGTGTCGATGCTCGACTCGAAGAACTTGTCGCGCATCTTGAAGAAAGTGGCGGCCGTCAGGAGGCTGTCCGACCCTGCCTGGTGTTGCGGGCCTATCCGTGCGACCTGCCGGGCGAGATGGTCCGCCGTCAGGTTCAAGGTCGGCACAACTCGCGACGGCGAGGATGCGGGACAGGAACGCACGCCGAGGTCATCCGCCACTTCTTGCAGTCCACCCTTGAGCGTCTTGCAGCTCTTCATCAGGTACTGCAGAGGACGAGAGCGGGGGGGTCAGCACTGCACGAGCCGGGTAGGAGAGTGCGCGAAGAAAAGACGCACCTTGATGTCCCAGATGCACGGGAACCAGATGCGGAGCAGCTCGAAGAATTCGGTCTCGGTCGGAGGCAAGGGCGAGCACGAGACGAGCTTGAGGAGGTAGCCAAAGTCGTAGCCGCTGCACGGTGGTGGCGCCGAAGCAGTCAGCGCATGGGCACGAGCTCGAGCGATCGAGTCCAGTCGAAGATTGAAGAAGAGGGAATCCCGCACGCACCTGTGGAACGACACCCACTGGACGTCGTCGAGGAGGACGAGCCCAGACGAGATGAGGAGCTCGCCAAAGTGCTCGACGTCGATGCCGTACTCCTCGTGCCGCTTGAAGTTGATGCCCGACTTGGTCAGCAGCTCGATGGATTCGGGCGCGTACATGTCGTCGCTGCGGAGAGTGATGCGCGGACAGGGTCAGCAGGAGTTGACCGGAGAGTTCGGCGAGGGGGGGACGCACTTGATGCTGAACTGGAAGTTGAACTGCCATGTGCAGACGCCCGGAGCGAGTTCGCCGTTCTCGTCGCACAGGGTGATGCCGAGCTGGATGATGCGCAGCAGGTCGACGTTGCACCTGAGCGTCTGGTAGTGGTAGTCGCTCGAGCCGCGGAATGAGCCGATGGGGCGAGCGACGACGCCGGGGAACTCGGTGTCCTGCATGAGGGTGTCGAGAGTGGTAAGTGGTCAGCGACGAGCATTGGGGGTGGGAAGGGGAGGAGAGGCGAGACAGACCATGGCGACGAAGGGGTACTTTTCGATGGCCGCGCGGAGGTACGACATCTCCTCCTCGAGGTTGTTGGCCCACACCTCCTTGATGCGTTCTGCCATGGTTACGGCGGCCGAGAGGCGGGGGAACCGAGATGAGGGGGAGGGGGAGAGGAGACACGCGAGGGGAGGTGACGGGAGGCTGGTCGCGACTCGAGTCACCTGAGGATGTGCAACAGTCAGCTCTGAGACTACGGGCGCGCCTCGGCGATCCAGAGCTTGATGAGGACAGCACGAGATGAGGGCGCGGGTGATGAGGACGGAGGTGGACCTCCCTCGACGGCGCGAGCGCGGTTGCAGGCAGGTAAAGACTCACAGGTGCTCTTTGAACCGCTTCAAGCGTGGAAAAGCGCGCCTCGTCGGTGCACAGGTGGCGCGAGTCTGCGAGGTGTGCCCCGCCCGTCGCCGCGTCGCCGCGACTCGCTCTCCAACCTCTTCCCCTGCTTTGCTTGACCCGTGGGTCCCAAGTCGCTATTCACAGGCCACATAGTGTGCACATGATGGGCGGCCCTGGCCGACCTGCACGCTCGCCGCGCAGTCCGGGCGCCTGCTCGTGTCCCTCCGCCCTGTCACGCTTCGCTGTCACAGTTCAAAGCTCTCACCCGCCATGCATGGGCGGACGTGCTCGCGGATCGACTGCCGCAGAAGTGGTCGTCGAAGCGTGGGCGAAACGGACCTTTGTTCGGCGGACATACAGCACGCGAGCCCACGCTCTCCTCTTTACGCGATCGCGCGACCTGGACGTCCGGCGGACTTGCTCAACTTCGGGTTCCCTCGCGTCGACTCGACTTCCGATGAAAGCTTCTCGCTGCCTCTCTTCTCTGCTTTCCTACCGCGACCTCTCTCTCTGCTCGTGATGCGCCGCTGCCTCGCCGCCTTTCTGGCCCTCGCCGCGTTCGCGTCTTTCGCTGCTGCTCTGCCTGCGACCTCATGCGCGCCGCGCCAGTATCCTGATGCATGTGCGTCCTGAGAGGTCTCAATCGATGAGCCGAACCCGTAAGCTGACGGCGCTCGTTACCAGCCGGCGTCTGCAAGAGCTGCCCCTCGAGCATGCTGACCTGCACGAGCGCGACGAGCGCTGTCACTTGGTGCGCCTCTCACTCGTGTATATTGCATCGGATAGTCTCGACTGACTCATTCGCGAGCGACAGCCAGCGCGGGTGGTACCTGACGGCCGACAAGCGGTGCGTGACGGGCAACCGCTGCCCGACGAACACGTTCGCCGACTCGAGCAGTGCGTCGTGCTGGCCCTGCCTCGTCGCCGCGAAAGGCTACATTCTGACAAGGGCATCCTCATAGCGCAGGCCTGCACCAAGTGCTACGTCAAAGACGCCGCAACTTGCCAAGATGCGACCGGGTTCGGCACGCTGTCCTGGTGGGCCTCTGTCCTCCCGCCTTTGCACGAGAACACCACTGACATCATGTCCTATCTGCTGTGCGCAGCACCACCAGCTGTTTGAACATTGGCGTCAAGACTTGCCTTCCGCTCAACCGCCTCCCCAGTGGGACCTACTGCCCGAGTGCGCTCGCTCTCTCGTTTCTGTCATGCGGAACTTTAACGGAGGCTCGTCTCAGACCACATTATCACACCGTGTCCCGGCGACGGCGTTAGGTCGTGCAACACCGAGGCCAAGGCGACGACGTGCAAGGCCGACTACCGCCTGACGCGGGACGCGCACTGCGTCAAGTGGTGAGCAGCCCTGACGCTCCCGTCGCCGGGCTCGCTGCTTTGTTGACACAAGTCTGTCGCCCTTGTGATGATGGAACGCCCATCTGAACGCTCCAGCCCGCGACTTACCTCGACAGTGAGGCCCTCCGCCTTTCCTGCTGCGCACTGCGAGGGCTGACACGGCTGAACCCCACACAGCCAACAGCACTCATTGCCTTCGTTGCCCTGGCGCTGTCCAAGCTTTCATATCGTCCAGCGAAGGCATCTTCGAGTGCGACGCGAGCGGCAAGACCACGGCATGGTGCGTTTCTGCCTCTCGACCTTCGATGTCTCCCTCTGTCTGACCGAGGCTTTGTGAAAATGTGCAGCGACAACTCGTACCTGTTCAGCTGCGCGTCAAAGAACGCCTGCACGTTCATCTGCTACAGCAACCTCGCCTCGGCAACGGCCGTGCTCGCACCCGCCGACTTTACGGGACCCGCAGGCAGCTACTTCTTCAAGGGGTACTGCTGACGAGCTCCCAGAAACTGTAGCGGTCAGAACACTCGACGCCACCGTGCCCGACGGAGTGGGGACTCGTTGCTGTAGTTGTCGGTGGTCTCGCAACTGTGCGCGTTGTCCTTGAGCTCTGTGACTCCCATCAGCCCCCGACCCCGTCTCGCCCCCATGTTCGTCCACTCGAGCCGGTCAAATGGGGGCTCGGTTGCGTGTGCCTCTGCACTTCGCTAATGCTGCGAGTCACTGAACTGTCTAATTCGGCAAAGCTCTACTCCCTCTTCCCCTGCGTAGGTACCGGCGACGAGTCGGGGCCTCGTCCGAGCACCTCGACCAGCGCGCGCTTGAACGCCTTCCAGGGCGTGTCCTTCTTGTCGGCGTCCTGCTCCCCGCCCATCATGTCCGCCGTGAGCGGGTTGACGTCGCCGGGGTCAGAGAGGACGATGCCGGCGGACGAGGCGGACCCGAGACCGGCGTCGAGTCGCCGCTGCAACTCGGCGGCGATCTTGGGCGCGCAGGACGAGATGGCTGCGTCGAGTTCTGCCCGCAGTGAGAGGAGGGGACGGCGGACCTGCGCGCGAGCACAGTTGTCAGCGACGCGCTCGACGTGTGCGAGTCACTCGCTTCACGCGTGGCCGTCACTGGACCTGGTCGTGTGGGGACTCACATGGTAGGGCGCAATCACATTGTACTTGCGGATGATCTCGTTGAGCGAGCGCACCGACGCCTCGTGGTAGGCTCGCTCCTTCGCCTCCCAGAGTGGGTCAGTCCAGCCGTCCCGAATCTCGCGGACGACCGCGCCCGTCAGGCCCTCGCTCGACCGAATACGGACAGCGCGACGCGTCCAAGCGTCGCTCAGGTTGCGGCGGAAGTTGTCGAGTGCGCCCTCGAGTTCTGCAGAGGAGACGAGCCAGTCAGCCCCGGCACGACAACTCTGACGGCAGAGATGCGAGCCGGACGCACCCTTCTGCATCTCGATCCAGGGAGGCGCAGCCTCCTGCTCCTTGAGG
This sequence comes from Rhodotorula diobovata, assembly GCA_006352295.1. Classification (NCBI taxonomy): domain Eukaryota; kingdom Fungi; phylum Basidiomycota; class Microbotryomycetes; order Sporidiobolales; family Sporidiobolaceae; genus Rhodotorula; species Rhodotorula diobovata. The sequence continues at coordinate 279,965 of SOZI01000006.1, read as the reverse complement.
ATGCGATTCATCAAGAATTCGGTCCGGGAGATGAACGGGTTGCTCTCGGCGACGTCCCTTGGCATCGGCTTGCCACGACCTGCGGGTGACCGCGTCAGTAGGGCGAACACACGAGACGCACAAGAGAACGAGAGGGCGCACCCTTAACGTTGTTGAAGACGCCGTCCCGCCGCGCCTGCTTGATCTTCTCCTCGATAAAGCCCTCCCACATTCGCATCTGGCCAGACTCCCCCTCGCCCCCCACCTCGCCATGTTCGTGCACCGGCACGGCGATACCTCGCCCGCCAAACTGCCCGCCGCCGCCGCCCCCACCAGGGCGCGAGCGCACGCCTCCTCGGTAGTCGAGCGTGCGCTCGTACGCGCTCGCGAGGCGCTCCTGCCTGTATGACGACGGGCGAGACGAGAGCGCCGCGTCTTTGCGAGCCGTCGCTAGGAGGGCCTTCTTCGCCGAGATACCGGGACCGCCGACCGCCGGCGACGAGGTGCGGTACCCTGGCAGAGGCCGGTAGTGATCTGGGGCCTTGAACGAGATGTCCCACGGGTTTAGGGTCGTCGAGCGAAGGGTGCTGCCGTTATTCTCGCTCGCTGCCGGAGGCGGCGCAGCCTCGAACGCCTGCGACGGGAGCGGCGCGGGCTGCGGAATCGGCTTGACGTAGCCCTGCGCGCAAGGTTTAAGAAGGTCGGGTCAGCGGATGAGCTGCAAGCGAGAGTACGACGAGGCAGCACCGCACCTTGACCCTCAGTGGCTTGTACTGGTCTTCGAGGATGCGCTTGAGCATGCGCTCTCGCGATTCCTCACCCGTCCATGCATCCGGGTCGGGGACGACGCGCTCCTTCTTCTTGTCGGCGAGGGCCGCTGCCGCCTCTTCTTCCGCCGCCTGGGCAGCGAGGTAAGCTGCTGCAGAGACGGTCCGAGGTTTCTCATCCGCTGTCCCGTCGGAGGAGTCGGCAGGTGGGGCGGCCGCCGGGGTGGAGGTGCGAGGTGTGGCGAGAAGGCTCGAGGTGTGGAGAGCTCGACAGGCGCTGCGAGTGGGCGCTCCAACCGATAGAGCTCGTGGGTGCATGTTGACTCTGCTGACGAGGTTGAACACACGGATGCCGAGCTAGAAGTGGTGTCGAGATGGCGAAGGGCGGGGCGATGCGAGCGATGCAGGGAGGGGGACTCGAGATGCGCGGGGGTCCTCGCGAGGCTGGAGTGAAGCTGCTGAAGCCCGCACGAAGCAGGGCAGGCCGGACCAAGTAGAGGGAGACGGAGCGAGAACAGCGAGGACGAGCGACTCCTCGGAGGGGGCGATGCAGCGGCGCTGCCGAGTCTCACCTCTCTTGGGCGGAGAGATGCCTCTGTGAGCGCTTTGATGATACACTACTGTCGCCATAGAGCCGCCCTAGAGCCCGCAGGAAGCTGTTGGTGCCTTTTCGCGTGCACTGAGGGCCTCGACGCGTCCCGACGCGCCGCCCTCTCCATCGCCGCCAACAACTCACTCTGTCGCTCTGCTCGTCATCGTCAGCATGGCAGCTCTCGCAGAGCTCAACCGCCCACCGCCCTTCCGTCGCTCGCCCCCGCCCAACGCGAAACTCTCAGCCTCCGCCCACGCCTCGCCAGACGACGACGACGACGAGGACTGGGCCGCACTCGAGGCCGCCGCGGAGGCCGACGCCGCAGAGCGCGCCGCGCAGATGATGGGTGACGAGGCAGAGGACGTCGACATGGATATCCTCAGGGAGATCGAGGCCCAGGAGAGGGAGGTCGACGCGCAGCTCGCTGGCGGCGTTCGCGGTGCCAGCGGCGGGGCGTTCAGCAAGGCTGCCGGAGACGCATCTCTGGCCAACAGCGGTGGAGTTGTGGACGCGACGCGCGAACGCAAGGGCAAGGGCCGCATGCTGCTTGAGGAGGACGACGACTTTGGCTCCTTCGGCGAGGAGGGCGTCGCGGGCCCAGCGGTCCCAGCCAAGCGTGCGTCGTTCTTCCCTTGACGCACTCAGCGGATACCTCTGATCGCACTCTCGCCTAGCAGCTGCCCCAGGGCGACCTGCCGGACTCGCGGGCGCCGCGTCGCATCTGCACGACTACACATCGCGCTTCGGTTCTGTGTCGTCGCTCAACCTTTCGTCCGTCTCTGCGGGCTACATTGAGGCCACGCCGATCCAGGCGACGAGACTTGACGGCACGAAGCTCGTCTTCAAGCGCAAGAAGAAGCTCGAGGGCTGGAGGGCGGGGGGCGTAGGTCAGGTGCGCCTCTTTTCGTCAGGGCGCGATCTTGTTGGGCCATCTCTCGCGCCAAACCTGACGCATTGTTGCCACGATGATCCACCGACGGGCAGAAGGACGAGAGTGGTGCGCTCGAGCAACTCGCGGCGAGCATGCTCGCTCAGCCCTACCACGAGCTCGTGCGCAGCATCGAGCAAGACGCCGTGATGGCAAAGAAGCAGAAGGAGGCCGATGCGTGCGTGTTTCGCTTCTCTTCAGCAGCTTACCGCGCCTGCGCAACATGCGCCGTTGACGCCTGTCCGGGCTGACCTTCCCGACGACGACCCTTGCCCGGCGCAGCGCGAATCCCGCCATGGCGACGCGCACGGCTGCGGTCGTCGAAACCGAGCTTTGGACCGACCGCTACCGGCCCAAGCGCTTTGTCGACCTGCTCGGCGACGAGGTGCGTCCTAGTATTCACGCTCGCCGTCTCGAGGTCCCGCGACGTCGCCAGCTGGAACCGCGCTGATACGACACTTTCTCGATCGCAGCGCGTTCACCGCACGGCCCTGATCTGGCTCAAGGAGTGGGACATGTGCGTCTTCAAGGGCACCAGCAAGGCCAACGCTGCTGCCGAGCTCAAGCGCGACAGGCGCAACAAGCGTGCGAGGGACGGAGGGAACGGCGGGTTCGGTAGCGGGGCCGGAGGTGCTCCGGGCGGTGAGGGATTCGAAGAGGTGGTGCGTCGGCTTGCTGACTGGCTTCCGCTCGTGCGCGATCCACGGCCGCTCTGCTGACGCTGCCTCTCACACAGGCGCCCGACCCATACGGCCGACCGCAGGAGAAGGTACAGCTCCTCTGGCTCCCAAGAATCCAGTAACTGTCCTGACACGCTGCGCGCCCGCAGATCCTGCTCCTGTCTGGCCCGCCCGGCCTCGGCAAGACGACCCTCGCGCATGTCCTCGCCCGGCAGGCCGGCTACCAGGTCCTCGAGATCAACGCGTCGGACGACCGCACGGGCGGTGTCGTCGAGCACCGTATCCGGAACGCGCTCGACTCGCAGGCGCTCACGATGGGGGTGCCGGAGGGCAAGGGCAAGGGGCGCGAGAAGGAGAGGGAGGACGGCAGGACGAGGCCGACCTGCGTTATCGTGGACGAGGTCGACGGCGCTGCAGGCGGGGGAGAGTCGGTGCGTCGGTTCCGCACGCGAAGAGCCCGTCGAGCCTCCATGCTGACGAGTCTTTCGCCGGCAGAGCTTCGTCAAAACGCTCGTCAAGCTCGTCACGGAGGGGAGCTCGTTAAAGCGTCCGAATCGTGCGTTGAACCTTCCGCTTCGATTCGAGGGTGGGCTGACTGTGGCTTGGATCGCTCGCAGGCAAGAACAAGGGCAAGCAGCCGCGCCCGCTCCTTCGCCCGATCATCTGCATCTGCAACGACCTGTGCGCGCATCCTCGCGTCTCGCTCTTCACGGCTTTCGCTGACTCTGCCACGCTCTTGCCTGCCACAGCTATGCCCCAGTCTTGCGCCCTCTTCGCCCCCTAGCCAAGATCGTTCGCTTCTCCCCCCCGACGAGCGCGATGCTTACCAAGCGCTTGCGTACCATCTGCGACTCTGAGGAGCTGTCGACCGAGAACAAGCACCTGTCGCTGCTCGTCGAGACGGCAGAGGGCGACCTGCGGAGCTGCTTGAACACCCTGCAGGCGAGTCTTACCTCCCCGCTCAACTCGACTCGACTCGTCGCTTGCTGACACCCTTGCCTCTGACGCTTGTGACGAGCAGTTCATCAAACGCAACGGCTCGCTTGTCACCGAGGAGGCGATCCGCAACTCGTCGCTCGGCAAGAAGGACACGGGCACGTCGGCGAGCCAGGTCCTCGACCGCCTCTTCAAGAAGCCGCAGCGCAAGCGCGGGATGCAGGCGGGGACGGGGATGGGCTCGGACGAGCGGTACTTGAACCGCATCGTGACCGACGTGCAGACGAGCGGCGAGTATGAGAAGATTGCCCAGGGTGGGCTCGCGTTTTTCTCCCTCACGCTCTCTATTGCACAAGGCTGACTCGTGTCCCGTTTAGGCTGCTTTGAGAACTACCTCACGGCCAACGGCGTCAACAACGAGGCGTTCCCGCGCATCATCGGCGCGCTCGACTGGATCTATTTGTACGACCGCGTCGACAGCCGCTTGCGCGCCGAGCGCGAGTACGAGCTCCTCGCCTACGTCCCGTACTCGTTCGTCGCGTGGTACCCTCTCTTCAGCAGTCAGACTCCGAAGCCCGTCGAGCTGCCCAAGACGGACTACGAGGTACGTCTCTTCCCTTTCCTGTGCTCCCGGGGCTTCCGCTGACAATGTGAACTCGGTTCGCCGCGTTCGCGCGCAGATGTACCTCCAGCGCACCGCGCACCAGGAAGTGGCGGAAGCCTTCGTCGCCAACATGCCTCACAACCTCAAGGCGCTCTTCACCGGCACCAACGTCGTCGCAGAACTCCTTCCTCTCCTCAACCGCGTCGTCGCGCCCGACCTCAAGCCTGTGCGTTCTTCTTGGCTCTCTTGGTGACATCTTCTGCGTCGAATAATAAACCGGACTCACCCGCCGCTCGCGCCTCACAGGTCAACAGTCAGGTCGTCAAGAACGACGAGCGCGCGCGCCTTTTGCGTCTCGTCAATACGATGATCACGACCAACCTCGCCTTTGTCATTGATAAGAGCGAGGACGGCCAGCTCTCGTACAAGCTTGACCCGTGCGCGGAACTTGCTTTGCTTCTCTCCTCTCGAGATGCTGGCGTGGTAGCTGACTCTTGCGCTCGGCCGTACGACGCAGGCCCATTGACGTTTTTGTCCACTTTGAAGGCAAGCGCCCGACGGACATTGCGCCAGGACGCTTTGCGGTGCGGCAGATGATCAATCGCGAGGTGCGTGCCCCGTCTCGAGCTGCTCTCTTGAGGAAACGTCTTCTGACCCGCCTCCGGCTTTACGCAGATCGACGCCGAGCTTCTCCGCCGCGGCGACGGTGCCAAGGCCGGCACCAAGACGGCGGGCGAGATCCTTGACGCCTACAAGGCGTACGTCTTCACTCGTCTCGCCTCTCTTTGCTCGCGCGCTGACCCTCATTGGCCCCCGCAGTGACCCGGCGAAGGCGGCGACGGCGCCTGCCACCACCAAACAGGCCGTCGACTTCTTTGGGCGTGCCATCGTCGCCAACACGGTGGATGGCGCCGGCGAATGTGAGCGGGCGACTGTGACCTTTCTGACTCGCTCGCGGACCTGACGCTTCGCCCTTTTCCCCGTCGATGCAGTGCTCGCCGATGGCAGCGGCGTCGCTCCACCTGCGCCCAAACGCGTCCGTCAGGCGCACTACCGCTTCCACGAGGGCTTCTCGAATGCCGTCCGCGTCACGAAGCGGCTTTCCGACTTTCTCGCTTAGTGCTCGGGGAGCGGTCTCCCGTAGGCTCATGGTTGTGTCGAGTACGTATCCCAGTCGGCTTAGCGTGGTCTCAGCGCGTGCATCGAAGACAGGTGTCGAAGAGCATGAATGGGAGCAAGTTACGCTGACGAGGCCCGGGGGAGGCAGACGACGGCTTGTTTACGTGCCTGACTGCGATTTGTGCTGTTTCACCGAGTCTATCGACCTATGTGCAGAAAATTCGTTCACCGACTCCTCGCAAGGCGTGACCACGGAGCAAGAGGCGCGAGAAGCGCGCGGAGAGTTTCCGGCGTCGCTTGGTATGTCGTCGACCTGTGCGGACCCAGCGACAAGCTTGAGGTCCCTTTCAAAAATTGTGCGAGTATGCGAAGCCCGTCTGACTGGCTCGAGTGGACGAAGAAGAGAGCGAGACGGGGTCGAGGGGGACTCGAGGGCGTGTTGGCGCTGGTCTCAACACGGCATCGTACCTCGCGAGGGTGCGGCGTCCGCAAAGACAATCCGCCGTTATCTTTGTGCACGGGCACGCGAGGTAGTCAGTGAGGTTAACAACCGAGACGCTTCCTATTGCTTATTGCAAACTAAAATCCACAACGTGCGTCGGGACTTTGCTCCCGCTTCGCCAATCTCTTGCTGTCATGCCACCTTCCCCTCGTTGGTCGCTTTTTGCCGCTCCCGCCACGTCGGCGTTGTCTCCCTCCCTCTTCTACGCTCAGAGCGCGTGGTCGGCCAGTCGCGTGGGCTGGGCTCGGACCCCTCACTCTCCTTCTCTCTCTCTTCCTCTGTCTCCGCGCCTTGTTCCTCGAGCACTGTTCCTCTCTCTGTCACCGCTCTAGCACTCGTCTCCAACTGCCGCACCTCTCTCTGTTCGTCTTCCGCTGACTGCCCACCGAGCGAGCCCCGAGCGAGGACACGCACGCGCGCACCGTTCCCGCTGGCTCCGCCTGTGCTGGATGTGCGTCGCCGTGCTGTCACTCCCTGTTGCCCACCCCAACTCATACCTCCTCGGCACGGGTACGTCCACCGGCAGGGAGAGGGGGCCGGTATTGCGCTCGACTCGCCCCGGGGCTGCGCCCCTGCCTGCCCTCCTCTCCTCGCACGGGCGGGCACGCTAGCTTGCTTTGCCTGTCTGTGAGGATTGTGGCAAGCTGCTGAAAACTCCGTCAAGCGGCGGTCGAGGCCTCCCGCGCAGCTGGCCCAGCTTGGCGAGAACCGGGACCGCTCGGGCCCCTTGGTGACCGGGCGAACACTCGCTCTGTCCGCCTCATTGGGCTGGGCGGTCCCGCTTAGCAAGGCTGGTGCTCCAGTCTGGCTATTCTGGCCCCCGGATGGACCGGGAAGCTCGACAGTCAGAGGCGTCGCTTTGACTCCTGCGGCAGCTCCTCAACAGCTGCCTCTTCCGCCCCGATCCCTCGCCTTTGGTACGTATGCTGATCGACAGCAGACATAGGGAGTCCGATGCAAAACGAGGGATGCTACAAGAACAGGGCACGACGATGAACGACAGACTGGGGCGGACCAGCGCACTCGGAGCCCTCCCACCGACGGGTCTAGGCGAGCAGCCCGTGTCTTCTGCACAGGTCCTCGAGGCGCGCCTTCTCCTCGAGCTCAGCCTGGACAGAGCGACGGTAAATGCGCAAGTCATGCTCGGCCTGGAACTGAGCAGCCTTGGCGTCACGAAGCTCATTCGTCAGCTCGATGTACTCGCCCGTCGCGGTTGGTTCAGCTTGAGCCGCGAGCGTGACTGCGCGAGAAGTTTACACGCGTCAGCAGTGAGTGCGCTGGGAGGAGGCGGGAGAGTGAGACGGACCGCCTTCGAGAGCGATGTTGAAGTCCTGCAACGGCGGACGGACTCTGTCAGCAGCGTTCTCAGGCAGCAACTGGGGCGCTCAGCGCACCTGCAAGAGCACGTTCGCCTCGCCGCAGATGTCGGCGTACGCTTGGCGGAGGTTGGTATTCTCGGCATGCGCGGACTCGAGTGCTGCCTTCGACTCGGCCAAATCCTCGACGAGCTGAGCGGGCGCAAGGTCAGACTGACCGCGCAGCGAGGAGAGTCGAAGCACACGGGCGCACCTTGTTCGCCTCGCCCTTGAGCTCCGAAAGCTCTGCCGCGAGCAAGTCGCGCTCCTGCTCCAGCATGGCCGCCTCGAGTGCGCTCCCACCTCCGTCAAGTGGGGAGGGCGGCTTCGTCGCTGCAGACGCTGCGGCCGCCTCGACGTCGTCGACGAGGTCTGCGAGCTTGCGCGTCCATTCGGCGAGGACGTGCTTGTCGAGGTGCCTCGAGCGAGTCCGCCCTTCCGAGACCGGGGTAAAGGACTTGGTAGCGCTCGAGAGGCGAGTCTGCGGGGACGAAAAGGTCGGCTCGGAGCCAAAGATGGTCTTGCCCTGCAGAGGAAGCGGCAACAGGGTCAGTCGGCTCGTTGCGGCGGAGGCGACGGGTAAGCGGAGCGCACAAAAACGTTGCGAGTCTGCGGCGAGCGCGTCAAAGCCGTCGGCGAGACAAAGTGGTCGTTCTCCTTGTCGTTGGTGACCTCGCGCGAGAGCTTGAGGCGCATGTCGTCGACGTGCTTGCGCAGGCGGTGGAACGGCTGCTGGTCAAGCTGCGGGCGGTGACGGGGTCAGCCTGGAGGAGCCTCCACCGCGACAGCGAAAGAGGAGCGACTCACATCTGCCATGACTGCGTCGTCGTTCATGCTCGGCGCGGCGACGGCAGCGGGCGACGAGAAGACGTCCGGCGAGTCGACATCGCGTGGCGGGGTCGCCGGGCCACGTACGGTCGATGCACCGCTCGCGATCCGCCTGCTGGTCGGACGCGGGCGGTTGAGCACGCTCGACCCCGAGGGGACTCGCCGCTGCTGGAGCAGCGAGCCAGCCGACGACTTGCGCGCGCTGCCAAACAGGTCGGGTTGCAGTGGCGGAGGAGCGCGAGGTCCTGCGCTCGAGCCAGTGAGCGACGCCACCTTTTTGGCGGGTGTCGGGCGAGGAGATGCCTCGACAGGCGGGCGAGGACGCTTGGCGATGAGGCTGGTAGAGCTGCCCTGCGACTCGAAGCTGACGTCGCCGAGCTCTGCGTTGGACGGGGAAGACTGGTAGGCGATGACTGGCTGAGTGGTCGCGTGCGGCTGGCGGAGCGGGGCAGGCGATTGCTCGCGCGCGAAGGGAAGGTGAGCGGGCGAAGAGCCCTCGGAGTTGTGCACAGGCGTCGGCGCGCGCATGTCGCGTGGGCCAATCATGCGACGGCGAGACGAGCTGCGCACAGGAGCGCGGTACGCCATCGGAGACGTGTCCGGCGCCTCGAGCTCGCGGACGGGACGATAGGGCGACTCGAACATGGCAGGGTCCGTCGTGGCGTCCATCGCAGCGTCGTCCTCCGCAACATCTCGAGCTGCAGCCGGCGTCGCAGGGGATGACGGCGTCGGGGTCGTTGAATCCGGCTCCATCGAGACCGGTGGCGGCAGAGAGATGGAGCGGCGAGGCCGGTTGCGAGAGCGGGTCGAGAGGGCTGTCAGAAGAACGGTGAGCGCGTGTGCCGAGCATTTCGTGACAAGCAGAGCTGACTCACGCTGGACGGGAGGACCGCCGCCGAGCTCGGCGAGACCATCGTACGCGTCCGACTCGCTCGCCCGGAGCGCCGTGCTGAGCGAGTCGGTCGAGCGCCTCGCCTGCGAGGCGTGAAGGTCAGGCGCCGACTTCTTGCTGATCGGACCGCGCCACGACTGCGAGAGAGACGTCTGTGGCGAAGTGAGGTCGGTGAAGCGCGGCGATGCCGAAGTCGACAAGCGCAGCGTGTCGACCGTCGTTGTCGCCGTGCTCGAGCCCCGACTCGTCGTCGAGTTGCCGCGCTTGAGCCCGCTGGCACCCGTCAGGTTCTCAAACACGCTGAGCAGGCCCGACCGGGGGCGGCTGCGACTCAGGTCGGACAGGGGGCGGACGGCCAGGAACGAGAAGAGGCCGTAGCTCATGCCTGCAAAGCGACTCGTCAGTCACAGTTGCGGACGCAAGGACGTGATGACGCACCGTGGTCGACGATGGCATACGGGATGCGGTCGATCGGGATGGTCTCCTGCATCACCTCGCTCGAACCCTTTGACGACGCCTCGAAGCAGCACAGCCCCGACGTGCCCAGCAGCGTCACGCGGACCAGGAGGTTTGGCCGCAGGCCCGCAGTCGTCAGCACGCCAGCACGCTCGTTCTCGACGAGGTGCAACGCGAGTTTGCCCTGCGAGGTGCGGTCGGTGAGTCGTCGGCCCGAGAAGGGGAAAGAGGAGACGTACCTTTTGTGCGCCCTTGAGCGACTCGTACGTCCGCCTCTGCCAAACAGCCCAGTAGACCTCCCCCGCGTCCGCTTCGGCCGACTGCCGCACCGCGCCGCGATACGTCGCCGACGCCCCGTCCTTGAGCTTCTGCTGCAAGAGCGTCTCGCCGAAGCTCGCCAGGAAACGCTCCTTCTCCCGCCCGCGCTGCTCGGGCATCGTCGTTCCCGCCACCACGTACCGCCGCGCCGGCCGGCCGTTCCACCGCGAGCTCTGGTCATTCGGCGGGTCGTCGAGGAGGAGGCCGAACTCGTGCTCGACGCCGTCGCCCGTCCCGCTCGTACCGAGGTCGACAGCGACCATCTCGCAGAGGTTGACGAGTCCCCGGCTGCCGAGGACGCCCTTGCGCAGGCGCTTGGGCGAACCCAGGAGGGTCGCCTGCGATGAGCTGAGGTGCGCAGTCTGGTAGAGCTGGACGACGCGGTCCGGGTTGTCGAGGCCCGCCAGAGACTTGCCGGTGCGGTCGCCTCGCGGGCGCTTGGTGATAAGGAGGCAGTCGGAGAAGAGCCAGAGGGTGCAGCGCAGAGTCTCCGAGGCGGGGCGAGGGTCCGACACCTCGAAGACCTCGTCGACGTCGATGGCATCGATGAAGCGGCGACCTGATCCGACAAGGCTGGCCGGAAAGCCATCGATGGCCTCGCCGAGCGCCCAGAAGACGGCGGCGCGCTTGGTCGTGTCGTCCACCTCCATCGAGCAGATGGTGCCGAGGCGGTCGATCGCGGCCTGGAGCTTGTCGACGTTCGGGTCCTCGAGGGGCAAGGACGAGACGATGGCTGTGAGGACGCACGACATGAGTATGTCGTGCGCACTCGAGAGCGAGTCTGAGGTACGCACGGTCGAGCATGAGCCGGTAGCGGGCGATGCGCTGGTGCGGTTCGGCGAGGAACTCCTTGAAGCCGCCACTCGTCTGCGCCATCTCGCGACTGACGACCTGCGTCCGCTCGATGAACTCGCGGAAGGACGAGTTGGACCGGTCGAGCTCGCGCCGGATCGTGTCGACGGCAGCGACGTTCGAGAGCCAGACCTTGTATGGCTTCTCCATGCGTTCAACCTGCGGCGTAGGGACTTAGCTGACAAGAGCGGCTGGTGGAGAGCAAGACTGCGACGCACGTGATGCAGGATGGTCTCGCCAAAGCCGCTCGGCAAGCTCGCCTTGTCCCGCTGCGCGCGCCCGGCGATGTCGCGCAGGTCGGCCTCGAATGCACTGGCGATCGGGAGGAGCTGGTCGACGTTGCCAAACAGGTGATTGGCCTCGAACGTCGGGACGATGGCGGTCGAGCGGCTCTTGGCAAAGTTGCGCAGCGGGACGGCGTAATCCTGCGGGGTGTACCTTCATGAGCTGAGGTCCGAGGGAGCTCTGCCTCGGACTAGAGAGAAAGCACCTTCTGCAGGCTCGAGATCTTGCGCAAGTACGACTCTTCTGTCGTCCACAGCTCGTGCAGACTCTGCCGGACGCGGTCGTAGTCGACCCTGCCCGGCTTGGCGGGCGTTGCCGGGCGCGATGGCCTGGAGTCGACCGCCTCTGCATCGCGCGGGTTGATGCGCTCGCCGAGCCTACTGAGGAACGCTCCCGCAGGACCTGAGCGCAGAGGGTCCGGGTCAGCTCAATCGGCGAGCGGGGAGGGCAGTGCGAGACGCACCGACGGGGTAGAGCACCTGTCCGTCCTCGTCCAGCTCTATCGCATCAACGACGACGTCGCAAAAGACGGTGCGCCGCCGCCCACCAGTCCCGACGCCCGCGCTCGTCGCCGCGACCGCGTCCCCGGTAGACCTGCTGCGTCCGTGCCGGCTGCCAAGCTGCTGCTGCTGGCGCCTCAGCGAGCCGGTGCCTACTGGCTGGTGGTACGAGCGGGACAGGCTCGCGCTCAGGTTGACCGGGGCGACGTGCGGAAGCGGGGGAGCAGAGGGCGAGGTGAGGGTGTTGGCTCGCGAGCGAGGCTTGCTGGGGGCGACGGAAGACGACAGTGGCCGGGCAGGCGAGAGCATACTGACGCCGTTGAGCTCCCTTGCGTCGACTTTGAGGGCGCGGAGGTGAAGAGACGGTGGTTGTAGAGAGAGAAGAGGGGACCGGGTTGTTGAATGACGACGACGAAGGGCGAGGACCGCGTCGCAGAGGGTGTCGATGCGCTGGGTGGATCTCTTGAGGTACACAGGTTACTGCTGAGGAGTGATCGACCAGAGTGAGGAGGTGAGAGCAAGTCCAACTCGGCCTCCTCTCCCCTCTCGCCTCGACCGGTCGACCTGCAGCAGATGAGGCGCGTGGGCGTCGTCGACGAGTCACAGCTTCGCGAGGCATCTTTCTCGACTGCACAGGTCAAAGAGAGCTGAAAGGTGCCTCAAAGAGTGTCTACAGCGCCCTCACACCGTCCACTCAATCGTCTGAACTCGAACTCGACGACTCGGAATCCTTCTCCTCGTCGCGGTACCTCCTCCTCCGACTCTTCCGCCCGCCACTGCCCCGCCTTCGTCTCCGATGGTGCTCCGAGTAGTCCCAGCTGTCCTTCCTCGACTCTCGGCGACTGCGGCCGTGGCGTGCTCCGTCGCTTGCCCCAGCAGGGGCCGTGTTGCGGTGCGCGAGGAAGATGACGACCCCAGCGAGGACGACGAGGGCGACGGCACCGCCGGCAAAGAGGAAGAACTCCATGTCCTTGGAAGGCGAGGCTGCGTCGCTGGACCCGCCGCTCGACGAGGACGACGTGTCGGAGCCGGCGTTGCTCGAGCCCGTCGAGCCTGTCCCGCCGCCCGTCGCGCCCGTTGTAGCCTGCAGCTGAACCGGATCAGTAGAGCCCTTGTCCGTGCGCGGAAGTTGGACTTGCCGAAGGGGCCGCCGCCGCAGTCTTTGAGCTCGTGCCAGTCGCGCCCGTCGCGTTGCCGCCCTTCGAAGACGCCGTCTCCTCCGGTTCGTCAGCCGAGCCTGCGCCCGTCGCGCCCGTCGCAGCCGGGCCCGCCGAAGAAGGCGAGCCGGAGGCCCTCGCTGAACCACCTGCCGCACCTCCGGATGCCTGGGCCTGCTCGGGGAAAGGTCAAGTCAGGTGCGGGCACCGCGCGAGGGGAGGGAGCACGCACGTCGCTTGGCCCGTCTCCTGAGCCGGTCACGGTGACCTGTTTCTGATTGTCCCAGTCTGGGCAGTCAGGTGCGTTCTGTGAGAGCCTGTCAGCCTGCTTCGACAGCGCGAGGTGCGAGGGAAGCAGCGCGCACCGGCGCGGAGCTGGCGTCAAAGCCAGAGCCATAGAAGACCTGGTCGCCGGGGTTCGGGAAGACGACGACCTCCTCTGCGACGAGCGTGCAGACGTCTTCTCCGAACGTGTTCATGCGGAAGGCCTGCGGGCCCGTGAAAGACTGTGCCGTGCCGCTGATCGAGACGACCGCCGCCTGCGAAGCTGGTCGTGAGCCCGGGAGCGGACAACATCGGGCTGGAAGGGGCGCACGTTCTGGTACATCTCGCGATTGCCACTCTTGTTAAACCACTGCCAGAAGAACAGGCCTGCGTGAGCTCGAGTGGGTCAGCACCCGTCGTCGGCGTGACTGGGCTCGTCGAGAGAAGCAGCAGTGCGCACATTTGGCGCAGCCCGGGATGTCGGGCACTTTGAACGTGTACGGCCTGCCAACGCAAGGTCCGAGGTCAGCACGGTCGGTCTGCGAGCGCGTCTCGAGCATGCGGCGCACTTTTTGAGGGGACAGTCCCCGATCCAGGACGCGATGACAACCTGCGTCGCCATGAGGTCGTAGCTGACGCCGACCTGGCAGCTTCCCCTGCGACGCTTGGCCAGGGGACGGTCAGCGACCTGCGTCTCGGGATGCTCGGAACGAGGTAGGCTCACCCGTTGTGCGTCGCCGTGCCCGCCAAGTCCCACGAGAAGTCGTCTCCGGCGACGAGTGTCGCGACGGGTTCGATGCTGTCGACGACATCCTTTGTCGCCCTGCCCTTGGCCGGCCAGTTTGACCCGTCCTTCTCCAGCGGGCTCGTCATCGAGTAGTCCTTGTTGGCCTCGACCGTTTGAGGGTCCGCCTTGGAGTAGATGGCGTACGGCGAGCTGAGCTCCATGTGAGCCAAACAGGGCACTGTGCTCAAGAGGAAGAGGAAACAGGCAGCGGAGAGCGCTCCGCGTTGAAGCTGGCGTGCAGGTCGACGCAGCGGCGGCGGGCAAGGCGTCGTGGGCCGTCGCAGAAGCATGTCGCGAGCACAGCGGGAGGGCAAGAAGCGAGGGACCGGTGGCGCTCGGCGTGCTCTGCTCGACTGTCCGCGGACGCACCGGGGTCTCCTGCCTTCGAGCTTCGAGGCCCCGGCGCGGACCGTACGTGCTGAGGGCTCGACACGGAGGCGACCTGCGGCAGTTCATCCGCACGAATAGCGCCGGTGCGCTGGGGTAAAACGGCACCCTTCATCGAAAGCGGCGGTCACAGAGTCCAGCAAGGCCACGGAACGAGCGAAATGGGGAGCGTCATGCGATGAGGTCCGGACGTCCAGGAGAGACGGCTGCCCCACCTTGGCCTCGGACCCTCGTGCAGCCACTTACAGCTCTCACCCTGCACCCATGACCGTACCGCAAGCTGCCATCTCCATCTCTCCCGATGCCCCACCCGTCGAACAACTCGCCCAGCTCGCACGCTTGAAGCGATCCGTCGTCGGGACCCGAGCCGCAAAGACCGCCGTCCTCAACGCCGGCGGCGCAAACAGGTGCGCGGTCCAGCTCAGGACCTCTTTAATGCCGCTACGAGCGAGCTGACCCCGCGCGCCTGCAGTCTCGTCGCCCTTCTCGATCCACGTCCCGGTCTCGACCTTGAGGGTTCGCTTGCCGTCAGCGCAGAGGCTGCGAACGTCCTGGCCGCTTTGTCCATCCGTACGTTCAGCCTTGTCCTACGAGGTGACAGGCACTGACTCGATCGCATGACGGACGCAGCGACCCTCGACGCCGTCTCGACCCTCCTCGCCGCCGGCGCTCACCACGCCGTGTCGCTCTCCCTTCCCCGAGTGCTCTCGCTCGTTCCCGCTACAGACAAGCCCACTACAAACCAGCAGAAGGTCGTCGAGGCGCACCTCCGCGCGCTCAAGGCCCTCTTCACCGACCTCGTCAGCGTCGTCGGCCCGCGCGAGTGGGGCACAGAGGTCATCGGCGCCTCGATTGACGCCATTGAGCGGCGCGATGCCGAGAGTCTTTGGTCGTGTCCGCCGGCTCAGGAACCGCCGGAGGGTCCGGAACCGGCTGGCAAGGGCAAGGCGAGGGAGACCGACATGCAGGTCGACGGCGCCGCGGGCTCGGCCGCGACGCTCGACGTGCAGCAGCTGCAAGTCGCCGCGTTCCGCGTGCTTGCCGAAGCCTACGGTGCCAAGAGCGCGACCGGCGTTCCTACCGTCGGGTCCTCATCTGCGGTCGCCGCCGACTCGCGCGGGAAGGCCTCGCCATCGCCGACGCTCGATGCCCTGCTCAGCCTGCTCATTTGGAGCGCACAAGAAGAGCGTCAGGCTTCGCGAACGGCTGAGCTCGTCTGCTCGTTCTTCGCTGGGACCATGCGGTGGCCAAGCCAGCGCGCAGCAGTCGAGATGGACGAGCGAAACCGGGCAGTCCTCGACGCGCTCAAGACGTTGGTAGAGAAGGGCAGTGACAAGGTGAGCTCCACTGCTCTGCACGTGCCGGCGAGAAGCCTACGATCGCTAATACGGCTGGGCAGGTCCGCGAGAGTGCCTTGAAGGCGCTCGCCGTCCTCATCCGCGACCGCCCGCTTTCGGTGTTCCACTTCGTCGGTGCGTTGACCTGGCGAATCAGTCCAGTGTGCCGAGTCTCACTGGTCTTCAATCGCAGAGCACGGCGAGTGCGACAACCCGAAGGACCGCCTCTACCCCTTTGTGTCCCTCATCCAGTCGACGAACCCCTCGATCCGCCTCGCCGCCGCAACTCTCTGTGCGATCATGGTCAAGACGGTCCAGACTGGCTGGTCCTTCCTGCCGCCAGAGATTGGCCTGACGCTCGCGACTGCCTTGCTCGGGCTGATCGAGAAGGAGCCGACGCTGCGGGCGCAGGCAGCTTTCGCATTCGGTGCGCTGCTCTTGGAACGAGACGCGTCGGTCAAGGGAGGGACTGACGCGTGCGCCGCGCAGCCTACCTCGTGGCGGACGACCTGGCGCTGCAGAAACGAGCGGTCGCCGCGCGGTGCTTCCCGATCTTCAACGAGGCTCTTAAGCGGCCGGCCATCCTCGAGCACCCGTACCCGACTCAGGCGCTCGTTGAGGAGGACGCACGCTTGCGCGAGGTGAGGCCGCATCGCGCCTTTCTGTGTCATGGCTTTCGCTCACGCAATCACCGCGAGCAGGGCATTCTCTTGAGCATCGCGTCCGTCTCTGCGCTCTGGGAGCCGCACCGTCGCCTCGTCCTCGACCAGCGCCTCCTCGTCCACATCCTCTTCGGCTTGTCGTACCCCTCTGTCGGCGTCCGCGCCGCCGCGTGCCACTGCATCCGCGCCCTCTCGCGCTCGGTCAACGTCCTGCGCACTGACCTCGTCGAGGCACATGCCGAGGAGCAGCTCGTCCGGCTGCTGAGCGAGGACGAGAACGAGGTCGTCAAGATCACCGCCGCCGCGGCCATCGCCAACTTGCTCCTCGACTTTTCGCCGATGCGCACCGTGAGCTTTCCCTCTCTCTCGCGTCTGTAGCAGGCGGGAAGAACGCTGACTCTGTTATGCGGGACAGGTCCTTGTCGAGGCCGGGTGCGTCGGGCGCATGTGCCAGCTCGTCATCAGCTCGAGCAACCCGGCCCTGCAGATCAACGCGCTGTGGGCTCTCAAGAATGGTGCGGTGCCTTGTGCCCTCCTTCCAGCGAGAGGGAACATCTCTGACCACTCTGGCACGCGAGCAGCGCTGTACCAGAGCACGGCCGAGTTCAAGCGCGGTGTGCTGACGAGCTTGACCTGGGACCACCTCGCGACGTGCGCCCTCGTCCACTCGTCTCAGTCTTCATTACCTCGCGCTGACGCGCGCTCGTCCCCGGGTTCCCCCTTCAGGCTCATCGCCTCGCCCGACGTGAGCATCGCCGAGCTCGCGCTCTCCATCCTGCGCAACATCACCGCCGTGACCAACAACGAGGCCATCACAGGTCTCGGCGCGCACGAGATCGGCGAAGAGCGCCTCCTCGGGCTGCTGCAGGACCGGATCGCTGTCGGCGTCGCGGCGGGGGGGCGGGCTGGGACCGAGTCCTTGGTCGAGCACGTGAGTCGAGGCTTGCGCTTTCTCCCGCAGCCGTCTCGCTGCTCCGCTCTTTCAGAAGTGCACTGAGACTGACCCTTCGCTCCGGTCCGGGACAGGCGCTCTTCGCCCTCAACAACATTGCGACGTCGAGCGAGTCGGCGCAGCTCGCCATCGCCTCGCGCACCACCCTCCTTCGCTACGTCTTCAGCTACCTCGTGCGCTCTCTCTCTGCTCGTCCTGCGCTCCCAGATTCTGTCTCCAGAAGGCTGACCCACTCACTCACCTGCCGCGCAGGAGTCGCGTGTCGTCTCGCTGCGTGTCGCCGCCCTCTGGGTCCTGCACAACCTCGCGTACCGCACGCGCCCCTCCTCCTTGTCGCCCCACGCCGCCGCCGCAGCGCGCAGGCCACACGAGATCGTCGACAAGCTGCGCGCCATGGGCCTTGAGGCCAAGCTGCGCGTGCTCGAGCGGGACCCGCAGCTGGACGTGCGCGAGCGGGTGAGGGACCTCAAGGAGGCGCTGATGTGAGCGGGGCTGCGTGAGGGAGGGGCGCGGTACAGTCTTGAGCACTTTACACGGCAGTCGAGCGTGCTTGTTCATTAACTAACAGGGACCCCCTGCCGTGACGGGAAGAGCGAGTCGCGCGCTGTCTCGGAGTTTCCGCGAGCAGGCGGGAGGTACGTCTGGGCAGAGATTGTGCGTGCCGATGCAGTCAGAACAGCATCAGCGAGACCATAAAGGCAGGAGCAACCCCGAAACTCGAGAGACGCGCGCACCCTCCGCCCAGCGTCGTCGCCTGCGCGGCGCCTCCTGGGCCTCAACGTCCTCCCCCTCGCCTCGTCCCACCACACCCGCGCTGCGTGAGTCCAAGCCGGTGCCTAGTGTCTTCAGGATCCATCACTGACCCACCGACCCCTTCATTCCTCCCCCCTCTGCCCTCTACGCCCCGTTCTCGCTCCGTGACGCGCACACGCCCCCTCGTCTACTCGTGGGCCTTGTCGCGCGCCACCTCCCCTCTGGACGCGTGCATCACGCCTGCACAACCTTGAACGACCTGTCCGACGCCGCCGCGCCCCCTTGAACGCGCCCCTTCGGCCTCGACACCGCCTCGCAGCCCGCACCCAAGCCCCCCTCCCCTCCCCTCACCCCCCCCGCACCCAAACAACATGTCTGCCGAGCAGGACCGCGCCGAGGCCATCTACATGGCAAAACTCAGTGAGCAGGTGAGTCTTCAGCCCAGCTCTACGTGTCCCTAGGCTGCGTGTAGAGACGGGGCCGTCCGTCGTCGCGGCGGGGCCTCGTCTGTTCGCGTGGCCTCGAAGCACGACTGGCGCGCGAGCCCGAGCGCCAGGGTGGGAGGACTGGACTGACATGACTTGCTCCGACCCAGGCTGAGCGCTACGACGAGGTGCGCCGTTCTCCTTGCCTCCATCCTTGCCCCTCCCCCCGTATCAAACCCCCGCGCTGCCCGCTCGCCCGCCCCCGCGTCTTCGCCTCTTCGGGCCTCCTCCCGGAGGGGAGGGGAGGGGGTCGCCTGATCCCCCCCATTGACACAGCTACCTGACCATGCGTTGGGCTTCGTCGCGACTCGCAGATGGTCAACCAGATGAAGAGCATCGCGTCGCTCAACTCTGAGCTCTCGATTGAGGAGCGCAACCTCCTCTCGGTCGCGTACAAGAACGTCATTGGCGCTCGCCGGGCCTCGTGGAGGATCGTGTCGTCCATCGAGGGCAAGGAGGAGGTGCGTCACTTGGCCTGCTTGGGAGAATTGTCTCTGGACGCGTCGCGTCGAGATGCGCATGTCACCCCGTGGCTGACCCCCTGCCTCTCCGCCACTCCTCCACAGGCCAAGGGCAACACCACTCAGGTCTCGGCGATCAAGGCGTACCGCGAGAAGATCGAGAAGGAGCTCGCCGACAGTGCGTCTGACCCCCTCACGCGACTTGGCTCCGAATGACGAGGCTCACCATCTCCTTGACCCGCGCTCCTGCGCTGCAGTCTGCGAGGACATCTTAAGCGTCCTCGAGAAGCACCTCATCCCGTCGGCCGAGTCGGGCGAGTCCAAGGTGCGTCTTCGTCCTCCCTCCCTAGCCACCTCATCTTCTGCCGTCCCCGCTCTTGCAGCACGAGACACATGGCGCTGACCGATCACGATCCATTAACAGGTCTTCTACCACAAGATGAAGGGCGACTACCACCGCTACCTCGCCGAGTTTGCGACGGGCGACGTCCGCTCCAAGAACGCCGACGCGTCCCTCGAGGCCTGTGAGTCCACCCTCGAGCTGTCAGAGTGCGTGCGTTGCTGACCTCGCATTTTGCCTCTTGCTCCTCGCAGACAAGTCGGCTTCGCAGATTGCGTCGCAGGAGCTCGCGCCGACGCACCCGATCCGCCTCGGCCTCGCGCTCAACTTCTCCGTCTTCTACTACGAGATCCTCAACTCGCCGGACAAGGCCTGCTCGCTCGCCAAGACGGCCTTTGACGATGCCATTGCTGAGCTCGACACGCTCTCGGAGGAGTCGTACAAGGACTCGACCCTCATCATGCAGGTGAGCCTTCTGCTCCCTAGCTCCTCGGTCCTTCTCCCGTCGTCGCCCTTTGCTGATTCCTCGGACGTTACTCTACCAGCTTCTCCGTGATAACTTGTGAGTTACCCTGTCCGTCCGCCCGTTGGAGCCAGCCGTCGCTGACCCTCGACGTTGCCCCTACAGGACTCTGTGGACCTCGGACCTCTCGGACGAGCAGAAGGACGAGCCCAAGCAGGAGGAGTCGGCCGCGCCCGCGCCCACTGGCGAGGAGGCGGCGTGAGTGGCGAGTCGGCGTGCTTTTCTGTCCCTCTCTTTCTCTGTCCTGCCCTTGCCCTCGCTCGATTTCTCTCTGCCCCCTCACTCTCTTTGCTCCCCTGCAATTTGCTCAGTCTTTGTGCCCCGCGTTCCCCTCGCCGTTGCTCGTCGAGCCCAGAGTGTACCATGGCTGCGAAAGCGCACCGCACCGAGCTCGTTGACGACGAATGAGTGCGCAGCTTCGGACTCCGCATTCCGCCCGACGAACCTCCACTCGGGTTCGCTCCCTTCGCTCGCCCGTTCACGTCGCTCCCCAGCTGCGATGGACGCCCTCTCACATGGGCAGCAGTACTGGTTCAATCCACTGTGTCCAGGCTTCCCTGTCGACCAAGAGTCGTGGGACGTCCAGGGCTGCTTCCAAAGCACCGTCCTCACCGCCCTCCCGGCTGCGGTCCTCTTCCTCGTCGGTGGCTTCGACTTCCCTGCGTTGAGGAGACGCTACAAGGCTGGTGAGAGGGAGCGCTTGCCCGCAGAGGGCAAGGCCGCCTACGGTCTCAAGCTCGTGCGTCGTCCCCCCTCCTCCCCCTCCATGACGATCGGCTCACTCGCGAGCGACGTGGTTGACCCTGCCTTGGCCGCCCACGACAGAGTCTCCTCGCCGCACTCGTCGCCCTCCAGGTCGGCTACGTCGTCGTCATCGCCGTCGAGGCGCACCGGGCTGGCCGTGGAGGCTTGCACGCCTGGGAGGACGTCCGCTTCTCTTTCGGCATCGTGACCCTTGCCGCCTACGTGCGTCTCCTCACAGCAGGAAACAAGCGCTGCGAGAGCTGACCATCACTCGGTCGGTGCGCAGCTCTTCGCCCACGTCCTCGAGACCGTTTCGCACCCTCTCCTCCCGCACGCCTCGACCCCGCTCCTGTTCTGGTCCCTCCTCTCTCAAGCCGTCTCCACCGTCGCCCTGCGATCCTTCCTCATCGCCCCCGTCGCGCCGCGTCACCTCACCGGCACCGCGCTCGCCCAATTCATCTTCCTGGTCCTCCGTCTCGTCTTCCTCGCCTCCTTTTTCGGCCTCGAGCTCCTCGGCCCGCAGGGATGGGAGGGCATGGGCTGGCGCGACTTTGTGCCCTTCGTCGAGAGCCGCGGCAAGATCCGTCTCGGCGAGGACGAGGAGGAGCGCCGCAACGGCATGGGCGACGACGATGGCGCGGCCTACACCGAGCCCGAGTGCCCGAGGCTGCGTGCCAACATCTTCCAGCGCTTGACGTTCAGCTGGATGACGCCGATGATGAAGACGGGCTACCGCAAGTTCCTCACCGAGGAGGACCTGTGGGCGCTCCCCGTGCGTTCCCCTGCGTCCCGAGCTCTGCCTATCCACAGCGCAAACGAACTCACCCGCTTGGCTTCCCCAGCCCGACGACACCGCCCGCGCGCTCGGCGACCGGCTCGAGAAGGCCTGGCAGGCCCGCCGCGCCCGCGTCGCGCACAAGACGCACCAGCAGCCGGTCATCCCGGGGCAGGAGCCGGCCTTTGCTGTCACGCCTGCAGATGGCAAGCAGAAGAAGCGCGGCGAGAAGGAGAAGAGGCCGAACCTCGCGGGCGCGCTTGTCAGCGCCTACGGCGGGCCGTTCTTCCTCGCGGCGGTCTTCAAGGTACGCCCCCCTTGTCTACACATTTCGTCCTCACAGTGACAAAAGCTGATGCTTTGACGTGCAGCTCGGGCAAGACACGCTCGCTTTCCTCCAACCGTGGCTCCTCAAGCGCCTCCTCCAGTTCGTCGGCTCGTACAGCAGCCCCGACGGCGAGCCGGCGTTCCACGGCTACGCCATCGCGATCGGCATGTTCTGCTGTGCGGTGACGCAGACGGTGCGTTCCCATTCCGCTCAGACGCCGTACGTGAGTGCGAGAGACTGACGGTCTGCGCCCTCCGCAGCTCCTCCTTCACTGCTACTTCTCTCGCGTGTTCGAGACTGGAATGCGCGTGCGCGCCGGCCTCATCTCGCTCATCTACAAGAAAGGTGCGTTGCGCGGGTCGCGCTTGTTCGAAGAGGTTCGCTGACTTCGCCCCTTGCTGCAGCCCTCGTCCTTTCTCCGGCCGAGCGCGGCGGTCGCCTCACGGGCGACATCGTCAACCTCCAGTCGACCGACGCGACGCGCCTTCAGGACCTGTGCACGTACGGCCAGATCGCTTGGAGCGGCCTCTTCCAGATCACGCTTGCATTCGTCTCGTTGTACTCGCTCCTCGGCTGGACCATGCTCGTCGGCGTCGGCGTCATGATCGCCAGCATGCCGCTCACAGCGGCCATCGCGAGGTACGTTGCCGCTGCTTCTTTGCGCCCAAGGTTGACGACGAGCTGACTCACCTCTCTCTCTCACCTCGCGCAGGTACCAGACCAAGCTCCAGCGCGAGCAGATGAAGAACAAGGATGCTCGCACGTCCATCATGAGTGAGATCCTCAACAACATCCGGTCGATCAAGCTGTGCGTCTCCCGCGGTCCCTGCACTTCGACTTCCAGCTCGCACGAGCTCACTCATTCGTACGCCGCAGCTACGCCTGGGAGAACTCGTTTGCGCAGCGCCTGTTTGACGTGCGCAACAACAAGGAGTTGCGGATGCTCAAAAAGATGGGTGAGTCGGAACTCGAGCCGATGCGGGCCTCCCGCAGGCTGGTGACGACGAAAGCCTCTCGCTTCGTCCCCCGGTTCGCTCGAGGGGATGTCAGGAACTGACACGATTACAATGTGTCAGGGTACTTGTCGGCCTCGTCCAACTTCTTGTGGTCGTTTACTCCGTTTGCCGTCGCCTTCTCGACCTTTGCGCTCTTCTCGACCATCTCCGGCAAGCCTCTCACGAGCGAGATCGTGTTCCCGGCCATCACACTTTTCCAACTGCTCGGTTTCCCTCTCGCCGTGCGTCTTGAGGCTCCCGCTGCGTCCTCATGACCACCCAGGCTCACCCGCGTCGCACGCGCAGGTCCTCCCCGTCGTCTTCTCGTCGCTCGTCGAGGCCTACGTCTCGATCGACCGCATCACGGACTTCCTCGTCGCCAAGGAGATTCAGGCCGACGCCGTCAACATTTCGATCCCGTCGCGCGAGCTCAAGGACGGCGACGAGCTCCTGTCGGTCGTGCACGGCGACTTTACCTGGACGCCTCTCCCGGCGCCGGAGGCACCCGCCGTGACTCCGCCGCCCATCAACCACCTGCAGGACATCAGCGTCAGCGTCAAGAAGGGCGAGCTCATCGCTGTCGTCGGTCGCGTCGGTGACGGCAAGAGCTCGCTCCTGAGCGCGATCCTCGGCGAGATGAACAAGGTGGACGGGCAGGTCACGGTTCGCGGCACGGTCGCTTACACGGCGCAGCAGCCCTGGATCATGGGTGCGTCGCACCTCTCCCCTTCGCTCTTCCGAGTGGTGACTGACGCGTCCGATACAGGCGGCACGGTGCGCAGCAACATCACGTTCGGATTCCGCTACGAGCCCGAGTTCTACGAGCTCGTCCTGGAGGCCTGCGCGCTCAAGGAGGACCTCAAGCTTCTCCCGCAGGGCGACGCCGTGAGTCTAGGTTGTCTCGTCCCTCCCTTGCACCAGCGCTGACACGCGTGGACGTCTAGACCGAGGTAGGTGAGAAGGGCATTAGCTTGAGCGGTGGCCAGAAGGCCCGCGTTGCTCTCGCCCGTGCGGTCTATGCGCGCGCCGACATCTACCTCCTCGACGACCCGCTGAGCGCCGTCGACGCCCACGTCGCCGCACACCTCTTCAACCGCGTGATTGGCCCCGAGGGTCTCCTCAAGGACAAGGCCCGACTGCTCTGCACCAACGCCATCCCGTTCTGCTCGCAGGCCGACCAGCTCCTCTTCCTGCGCAAGGGCGTCGTCCTCGAACGCTCGACGTACGAAGACGCCATGCAGGGCGACACGGAGCTGTCCAAGCTCCTCATCGAGTTCGGCAAGTCGAGCGAGGAGGGCGGATCGGACTCGGAGGGCGACACAGCCGTCGAGGACACGCCTGTTGTCGTCGGCGACGGCGCGGACGACAAGGCCGAGGAGCCCAAGCAGGACGAGGCGACGCTCGACGCAGAGGACCTCGCCGTCAAGCTCAAGATTGCCGAGAGCCGTGCGCTCGCGCACCGCGCGCAGCCCATCCCCGTCGACGAGCAGAAGCGTGAGACACTGCGCCAGCTCAAGCGCAGCACCCGCCCGAAGGAGAACCGCGAGCAGGGTTCGGTCAAGTGGAGCGTCTACAAGGACTACATCAAGGCCAACGGCTACCTCGGGGTGAGCCGGTTCGGCTTTGTCAAGGGAGCACGGGAGTACTGACCGAGCGGCTCGACGCCCGCTCGCAGACGTTCCTCTACCTCTTCACCATCGTGTCGCAGCAGCTGCTCCAGATCGGTACCAACGTCTGGCTCAAGCACTGGTCACAGCACAACTCGGAGACGGGTGACAACGAGCACGTCAAGTTCTACCTGTCGATCTACGCCGCCCTCGGTTGCGGCGCGTCGCTCGTCTTCTTCCTCAACGGCATCCTCCTCTACTCGCTCTGCGTCATTCGCTCGGCCAAGCTGATGCACGACAGGATGTACGTGCGACTGCTGTTCCTGTCGCCTGGGGGCTCCCGAAGATTGACGCCGCCCCCGCGAGCAGGTTCCACGCCGTCATGCGTTCGCCGATGCGGTTCTTCGAAACGACCCCGATTGGCACCATCCTCAACCGCTTCAGCCGCGACATCTACGTGATCGACGAGGTACTCGCCCGCACCTTTGGCGGGTTCGCACGCACAATCGCCGGCGTCTTCAGCATGATCGCCGTCATCTCGTCTTCTGTCCCGGCGTTCCTCCTCGTCCTCATCCCGGTCCTCTTTGTCTACAAGCGCATCCAGACGTGCGTACTGGCCGTGACGCTCTTGACGAAACGAAGTGCTGACGTTTCGTTGCACGGCGCCCGGGCAGGTACTACCTCGCAACCTCGCGCGAGCTCAAGCGCCTCGACGCGACGACCAAGAGTCCCATCTTTGCGTCGTTCCAGGAGACGCTCTCTGGCGTGCTGACCATCCGCGCGTACCGCCAAAACGCGCGCTTCATCGCGGAGAACGAGGGCCACGTCGACCGCAACCAGAACGCTCTCTTCCCTTCACTCAACTGCAACAGGTGGCTCGCAGTTCGCCTGGAGGTACGTTCTTTCGTCTTGCGGTACAAAGTCGGACGTGGCGTGGGGGGGCGTTGCGACGCAAAGTGGGCGTGCTCCAATGCGAGTCCTGACCCTCTCGCAACCTTCTCTCCCACCCTTCCTCCGTGTTTCTCTTCTCGATCTCCTCCGCCTTCCCACACAACTGTACATCACCCACACAGTTCCTTGGCGCCCTCCTGATCTTCTCGACGGCCTTCTTGGCCGTTTCGACCCTCGTCAAATCGAGGAGCATCGACGCCGGCCTCGTCGGCCTCGTCCTCAGCTACGCTCTGAGCACAACGCAGTCGCTCAATTGGGTGATCAGGAGTGCCACGGAGGTCGAGACCAAGTGCGCCCCCGCTTGTTTCGTCCTAGAGCTCGAGGGGCTTTGATGCTGACCTCGCGGCACAAATACAGCATCGTCTCGGTCGAGCGTGTGCAGGAGTACACCCAGCTCGAATCCGAGGCGCCCCTCGAGATCCCCGAGAACGCGCCCCCCGCCGACTGGCCCCAGCAGGGCAACATCCGCTTCGAACACGTCAAGGCGCGGTACCGCAAGGACCTCGACCTCGTTCTGCGCGACGTCAACTTTGACATCCCCGCCGGCTCAAAGGTCGGTGTCTGTGGCAGGACGGGCGCCGGCAAGTCGTCGCTCACGATGGTCCTGTACCGCATCGTCGAGCCCGAGGGCGGCGTCGTCTCGATCGACGGTGTCGACGTGGGCAAGATTGGCCTCCACGACCTCCGCTCGCGCCTCAGCATCATTCCGCAAGACTCGCAGATGTTTGCCGGAACGCTCAGGCAGAACCTGGACCCGTCGGGGCAGGCGACCGACGCGCAGATGTGGGCGGCGCTCGAGCAGTGCCGCTTGAAGGAGCACGTCGAGAGGATGGTGCGTTCCTCGCTTGATGCCTAGACTCGAGAACAGCGCACTGACACTCTCCGCGGCGCCACAGGAGGGCAAGCTCGACGCACAGATCGACGAGGGCGGCACCAACTTCTCCAGCGGGCAGCGCCAGTTGATTTGCCTCGGGCGCGCGCTCCTGCGACGCAGCAAGATCCTAGTTCTCGACGAGGCCACTGCCGCCGTCGACGTCGAGAGCGACCGCGACATCCAGACCGTCATCCGCCGCGAGTTTGCGTCGTGCACGATGTGCGTCCGCCGCCCTGCTGCCCTCGTCGTCATGGCCCCCCCCGAACTGACCTGCAACTGCCCATGCGCAGCTTTGTCATTGCCCACCGCCTCAACACGAGTACGTCTGCCCCCACATTGTCTGCCATGCGCCCCTGCTGACCTTGCGCTCTGTCCCTCGCCAGTCATGGACTGCGACAAGATCCTCGTCATGTCGGCGGGTGAGGTCGCCGAGTACGACTCGCCGGCGAACCTCCTCGCCAAGCCCGACGGCATCTTCCGCGCTCTCGCAGCCGAGGCAGGTGTCATCAAGAGCGGCACGACGACGCCGCGCTACGGGGGCAAGACGCCCAAGAGCGGGGCGAGGACGCCGGCGTCGAAGCGCGACTGAGTAGAGCGCGGCCGGCCATGGGCGGCTATTCTCGATGCAAAGCCTCATTTTATCGTCCGTGACACCGTGAAGGAGGCAAGCGAGGGAAAGTCGAGACGTCGAGAGGCGTGAGCAAGTTCGGGAAGAAGTGGGGGCGGACGGTCACGGTGTCGGTTGTCCTCCTCCTCGCTCTCATCGCTTGCTCATGGGTAAGCAGCCTGACCTGGTCCTGCCGGGTGCTGCTACTGCTCAGCTCAACACCAGACGCTCCAAGATGCGCGCACTCTCCACCCTCGTCCTCCTCGCCCTCATCGCCCACACCTCGGCTCAGCTCCTTTGGCCCGTCAATCAGCTCCCGTTCAGGCTCGCTGGCAACGGCACAACCGCAGGCGGACCTGGTGTGCACTGGAAGGAGAAGCGTGCGCCGCGAATCGCCGTCATCGGTGCAGGAGCCGGAGGTGCGCATCGCCTCCTCGCTCAATGCCTCTCGAGAGACCGTCTGCTGACCCGTCGCTCACGCAGGTTCGTCGGCCGCCTACTTTCTCTCGCACTTTGGCAAGCTCAAGGACCTCGGGCTGGAGACGGACGTCACCATTTACGAGCAGGCGGACCACGTCGGCGGCCGCTCGACCGTCGTTTGGCCCTGGAACGACGACCCGCTGTCAGACCCGCGCCCGCTCGGGGCCGACAAGAACGACACACTGTACGAGCCGCCAGTCGAAATGGGCGCGAGCGTGTTCGTCGCGGCGAACAAGAATCTCGTCAAGGCTGTGAGCGCGTTCGGACTCGAGCTTGACGCGTATGGTGGCGAAGAGGGCCAGACGGCAGCGTGGGACGGAGAACGCTGGGTGTACCAGGAGAAGGGCTCGTTCGGGTGGGGTTGGTGGTCCAAGATCAAGGCCGTGTGGCGGTGCGTGCTGTCCTCCCTCCCGTTCAACCTCCTTGCCTGACTTGCCTCTCTCCGTGCTCAGGTATGGCCGCAGCCCCTTCACCGCCCGTTCGCTCGTCAAGAGCACTGTCGACAGCTTCCTGCGACTGTACTCGCCCGACTTTGTCTCGCAGGGCGCGTTCGACTCGCTCGCCAACTTTTCCGCCGCGACAAACCTCGCCGCGCCCGCGTCTCACTACGCCGACGAGTACCTGACGCACGAGGGCGTCGGCGAGCTCTTCACCCGCGAGCTCATCTCTGCCGCGAGCCAGGTCAACTACGGCACGCCGATCACCCGCATTCACGGCGTCGGCGCCCTCGTCTCGCTCGCCGCGACCGGCGCTACGTCCGTCCGTGGCGGGAACCGGCGCATCTTTGAGGAGTTTATCGGCCGCAGTGGTGCGCGTTTGCGCCTTGGCGAGACTGCCCGCGTGCAATCGGTTCTCAAGCTCGACGGGACGAAGGACAGGCGGGCGCAGTGGCTCGTCAAGACTGTTTCCGGGGTCGGTGGCGGGACCTACGACGTGAGGTGGCCCCCTCTTGTGGACTCGGGACCTTCACTAAACTCCTCCTCCCGTGATCAGGCCGTCGTTCTCGCCGCGCCCTTCCACCAGACTGGCATCGAGCTCGTCAACACGCCCGCACCCGCCCTGATTCCCAAGCAGGCCTACGTCCGGCTCTTCGTGACCTTTGTCATCACCAAGTGCGTCGCCCTCTGTTCCCCTTGCCGCCGACCAAGGCCCGTCTCGACACTGACAACGCGTCGGCCCAAAAGCGCGTCAACCCCGCAGCCGTCCTACTTCGATCTCCCGCCTGACACTCGCATGCCCAACGAGATCTTCGGCACCTTCACCACCCCTTCGCGCCACAAGCCGACCTTCAACTCGCTCAACTACCTCAAAGCCTTGCCGGCCTCGATCGGGGCTCGGTTCGGCGAGGGCACGTTCCACGTCGTCAAGATGTTCTCGAGTCGGTCGCTAGAGCCCGAGATGCTCGACACGCTGTACGGCGCGGGCAACGTGGCCAAGGTGGTCGAGAAGGTCTGGTTCGCGTACCCTCAGTTGGCGCCCGTGCGCTCGGAGGACGACTTTGCGCCCGTGCGGCCCGACGAGGGCCTGTACTACGTCAACGCGTTTGAGCGGCTCATCTCGACGATGGAGACTGAGGTGCGTCGTGCTCGTCTTGGCTTGTGCACCGGGAGTCTCGCGCGTCAGGCCCTCTCCGCTGACTCTCGCGGGGCCCTTGCGGCGCAGACCGTCTCGGCGTTCAACGTCGTCTCGCTGTTGCTCAACGACTTCTTCGGCTACACGCCGCCGACGAGCTGGGCCGAGTGGGACGACGGCGATGCCTGACTGTAGTTGTCGGGTCGTGCCTCGTTCCTTCGTCTGTGACCTGCAGTTCCGCCTGTTTTCGCTTCGTCCGCGCTCCTTCATGCTCCTCTTCTGAGGTTGTTTTTGGCTGCACTTGTGTCCCTGATTGGCCTTGAGCTCTGCCGGCGAGCGCTCTTTGACCTCCTCGGCTTTGCATCCGTGGCGCTCGAGACAGGTCGGACTGAGACTGCGAGGCGCCGCGCTGCGCACCGCTCGTCTGTCCAGTTCGCTCTGTGACATTGTGAGTCTGTCGATGTTCCCCTCGGCAACGGCCACAGCTGCATCTCGAGGCACCAGGCCGCACACGCAATGTCACATCACCGTCCGTCCGCCCGCAAGCCGGCTGCGTGTGGGGTCACACCCTCCCTTCCCTTTCTTCTGCCCCTCCGTTCCGCTCCAGCCGCGCCTCGCACTTTGTCGCTTCGCAAGCGACTCGGCAATCGATCGAACCCGGCCCAGAACGCATCGCGCGTCGCCGCCTCGTCCTCTTCGGAGTCCTCTCGTCCGGAGACTCTCCCTTTGTCGCCTCGGACCTCCTCTCCCCTCGTCAATCCGGGACAAACAAGGCGGGAGCTCCGCCTGCGGCTCGAGTCTGTCTCTGTTCGCAGTGCGGGCAACCGAGCATGCATCCGGAGAGCTTCCTTGCGCGGGCGTGGACGGGGCAGGCTGCGGAGTCGTCCTTCGCCTTCACGTCGTCGTCGTCCTCCTGCTCCACCGCCTTCGCTGCACTCTCGTCGGCGCACGAGATGCCCCCACCGTACGACGACGCGCTCCTTTCCTCCGCCGCCGCCGCAACGCCCCTCTCGGACGCCCCCTCGGCCCCAGCAGCCCCGATCGACGTCTCTCACCTCTCACCTCCTCGCCCACACCCACACCCACACCCGCGCATGTCGCCCCCCGTCCCCCTCTCAACCCGTCGCAACGCCGCCTCGCCGCCCAAACCCCTCTCGACCCCTCCGCCGTACTGCGCATCCCCGCCGCTCGTGCCCGTCGAGTCGCGCGGGCCGCCCTGCGGCAGCGGCAGCGAGGAGGAGGACAAGGCGCCGAGCGCCGCGCCGGACGAGTACCTCTCGCTCGCGACGCCGGCGCAGAGGAGCTACTTCGTGACGCTGTCGGGGCTGTTTGAGGGCGCGGCGCTGGGCAAGGGGCCGGGGCGGGATGGGGACGAGGACGAGGAGGGGGCGCTGGCGGAGAAGGGCGGGCGGAGGCGACGAGGAGCGAGCGGCGAAGAAGCGGGTGCGTCTCGTCCCTGGTCTGGTCCGCGCGCGGAGTGTACTGACCGCCGAGGTGACGCCCTGCAGAGCGACAACGACAAGGCTGCTTCACCAGCTGCTGCGTCGTCTCGTAGCCGCCCCCCCCTTTACCTCCTCTCTCCCCAGACCTGTAGCCGTGTATCGCGCGCGAAACGTGTTGTGTGATTCCTACAAGCAACATGGGCCACAGACTCGGTACAAGGGAGAGACGCGAGCTCAGGCGGCAGGAGGAGGGAGGGGCAGGTCGCCTGGCGAGGTGGCCGCGTCGCGCACGAGCAGCTCGGCGAGCATCCCTGTGTCCTCGTGGAGGGGCAGCCCTCGTCAGCCCCACTCCCTCGCAAAATGAAGGAGGAAAGGAAATTCGACTCACCCATGGCAACCAGCGCGGTCCCCTCGAACCCCCTCTCCGCATCCGCCCAGAGGCCCCTCCTCCTCCCCGCGCCAGCCTTGCGGATCCGCGTCGCCCTCACCGCCTTCCACTGCGCGACGGTCCCCCTCGCCGCGAGGCGCTCCTCCTGCTCTGTAGCCCGCTGGGCGAGGTCGTCAAAGTGCGCGAGGGCGCTCGGGGGGAGGGAGGGCGACGAGGGGGAGAGGGGAGGGACGAGGTGGTGCGTGGTGGAGAGGTGGTGGGAGGCGTGGGAGTGGAGGGAGACGAGGAGGTCCTGTGTGGATGAGAGAGGGGTGGGTGAGTACGCGGCAACAGAAGGAGGGATCACGGGCATGCGTACGTGAGAGGGAAAGTCTGCCGAGCGGGACGACAAGGTGGGTCAGCATGACGGGCTGCGGAGGCCGACTCGATGGTTCGCGTGACGCACCTGGAGGGAGCTGGACGTCCTCGAGATGGACGTCTGGCTTGACGAGCTGCTGGCGGATGCGCTTTGCGCGACGGACGCCCCTCTCCTGCGCCGAGGCCCTGGCGGGTCCGGGACGTCCTCCCGCGGGAGTGCCCGTCTCGTCGTCCTGGTCCACTGCCTCTGACGCATTCTGAGTGCGTCTCTTGTGGACAAATCCCCTCTCGCGGAGGACGAGGTCGTCGTCGTCGTCGTCGTCGTGGTGCGAGTGGGAGCGGGAGCGTTTCCTGCGTTCGAGGTTCTTGCGGTGTTTGACGGCGAGTGCGTGAGACTGTTGGAGGACGGTGTCTTGGAGGAATGTGGCGGCTGTGCCCAGTTGAGCCGTGTGGGCGAGCGAGTGGAGCGAGTCGCGTTGGCGGGCGAGCGGGGTCGGGTGAGCGAGGTCGACGGCGGGGAGGTCGGGTGGGTCGAGGTGGGTGTAGAGCGAAGGGACGTCTCGTGGGGTGACGTGCCTCGGGGCCATCCTGTGGCGGTCGCACGCCCACGGGTGGAGCGAGAGAGGAGAGGGAGGGCAGAGAGGCAGTGCAGCGAGTCTCCTCCTCCTCCCTCACCCGCATACACGCCAGTGACACGTGCAACCATGGCAGTACCGGCTCCCAGACCACCTCCAGCCACCACGACGACCCCCGCAGCGCCTCAGTCCAACCTGACCCCGACCTTGTTCCGCCGCCTCTTCCCTCGACCTTACCTCGAACGCTTCCTCGATCAACGCATCAGGCCCGACGGCCGCACCCTAGACACCTCCACGCCGACCGCACAATGCTGGAGGGAACCCTCGGCCAACACGGGTCAGCCCTCTCCCTCTCCCCCTCTCCCCCCTCCTGCTCCTCCTCAGCTCACCCCGCTCCCTCCCTCGACAGGCTCCGTCTCGACCGCGCCTTCGTCCACACTCGTTCGCCTGGGAAAGACCTCGGTCGTGTGCGGCATCACCCTCGAGGTCGCAGCTCCGGACCTCACCCGCCCAAACGAGGGCTTCATCGGTTCGCTCGTCTCCTCCTCTTTCAGACGCTCTCTAGAGCTCACAGCCTCTGACGCATCCTCCACTTAAGTCCCCAACGTCGACCTTAGTCCGCTCTGCTCGCCCCGCTTCCACCCTGGCCCGCCCTCAGACGAGGCACAAGTCCTCTCTGCCCGCCTGCGCGACATCCTCCTCTCGTGCGAAACTCTCGCTCCTGTCCCCCCTCGCCCAGCGCACCCCTGACGCGCGCGAGTCCCACGCAGCTCGAACGTCCTCCCGCTCTCGTCCCTCGTCATCGAGCCAGGCAAGGCCGCCTGGGTCCTCTACATCGACGTCGTCTGCCTCAACTTTGACGGCGGCGTCCTCGACGCGGCCGTCCTCGCCGCCGTCGGCGCACTCCGCAGCTGTGCGTCGTCCTCCTCCCGAACCCACTTTGGCACCAGCAGGGCGACTGACCGCGAGAGCCGCGCACGCAGTGACGTTCCCGGAGGCGGCGCTCGACCCGGATACGGACGAGGTCGTGTGCGAGCGAGTGTCCGCAGAGCACCCGGGCAGGCGGATACCGCCCTCGAGCGAGCCCTTCTGCGTCTCTTTTGGTGTCTTCCACGGGTGCGGCCCTTTCCCTCTCTTTTCCCCGCCCGTCCAGGTCAAGCCAAGACTGACCCTCCCATTCCCCCGCACTCAGCCACCTCCTCCCCGACCCGACCCTCTTCGAAGCCGAGCTGTGCACCACCCAGCTCACCGTCGTGCTCGGTGCCGCACCCGACGCCGCGGGCTCCATGGCCAAGGCGCAGCTGCTGCACGTGCACCAGGCGGGTGCGCCGCTCGACGACCCGAGGGGCACCGTGAGGGAGTGTGTGCGCCTTGCGCGGAGGCGGGCGGAGGAGCTCAGGCGGGTCGTGCAGGTGTAGATGCGCGGGATGCAAGCCGCGCTGCGCCGTGCGTGGGAGGTGCTCCGTCCGGAGAGCGAGAGCTTGAACCCGCCCGTCTGGTCGGTCTTCCCGTCGGCATCTGGCGCGTCGGCCTTGTCCCCCGCCTCGGTGCCAACGGCTGAGCGCCCATGTCCTGCACTAGCGCCCGCTCGGTTCTCTCCCTTCGCCGCCGCACCGACACCGACTTGGCGTGACCACAAAGCGGCCACAGCTCCGAGCTGCGAGTCGGCGTCTCGCGCGCTCGCGGCGTTTCCCTCTCTCGCTCGTTCCCCCTCGGCCCACCCTCCGTCTCCGCTCGAGCCCCTGCAAGGCACTGCAGCACTGTCCACGAAACTCTGCCCATGCAGCTCAACAGCGCGCACGCTCCGCCCCTTCGCCTTCCTCATTCGAGGCCGGGCCTCTCGCGGTCTCGACCGCCGCTGTGGATCCCATCAGGTCCTCGAGCTCTTCCGCGTGCAATCAGCCCCCCCCCCCCCCCGCGTGGACAGGGCGCTGCTGCGGCTGGACACGTCGCAAAAGAGAAGGCTATCTTTGCTTGCGTGTCGGTGCCTCGTCCGCTGTGCTGGTCCCCCGCTGGGCCTCCCCCGCTCTTTCTCATCTCTCTCTGCTCGCTACTCCTCCTGCCTGGCTGGCTCAGGCTGTGCCTGCGTCACAGGTCATTCACTGTCACTCGTTCCAAGACCTCCGCCCCCGCCACCGTCGCCGTCGTCGCCGCCGCCCCGCCTCGCCCGATCACTCGACTCGCCCTCAAGTCCTCGACCATGTCCACCTCCCTCTCGGACGTCCCCGCCCAGATCGCCCGCCAAGACGTCGCGACGGGCGTCCTGGGCCCCTACCTCGTCGGCTGCGTCCTCAACCTCCTCCTCGGCGGCGTCTACCTCGGCCTGTTCTCGAGCGCGCGCGCCGACCTGCGGCAGCAGCCGCTCAAGGCAAAGGCCGTCAGTTGGGCCGTCTTTGCCCTCATGGTGTGCTGCATCGTCATGGCAGCCGAGGAACTCGTCGACACGGGCGGTGCGCACTCTCCGCTCTCGTGCCCTCCTGGCCCCCCACTGACCCTCCCTCCCTCTCGCGGCTCGCCAGTCTCGCAAAAACGCTCCGCAGAAGAGCTATTCGCCGGTCCCCCGCAGTCTAACGTCCTCCCCCTCCTCGGCGGCGTCACGGGCGCGAGCTGCCAGGCCTTCCTCATGTGGCGCGCGGCGGCGCTCATGCCGTCGAGACCGCTGAGGCTCGCGTTCTACGCCGCGACGTCGACGCTCGTGCTCCTGGCGTTGGCCGGCGCGACGCTCTTTAGCGCCATGGGGTTCATCCTCACGGCCGGGGGGGAGTCGCCAATTCCTTACTTCACGGCTGAAGCGTGCGTCTCTCCCTTTTCCCTTTCCCTCTCGCTCCTCTCCCTCGCCTTCCATCGGCTCTTTTGCCCCCCCCCGTGAGCTCCGCACCTGACCCCTTCGAACCAACCTCCCACAGCCTGTGGCTCTGGCCCTCCGCCTTCGCCGACATCCTCATCTCGGCGGCCCTCGCCCAGACGCTCCACCGCCGCATCGCAGGCTTCAACCCGCACACAGACGGCGTCCTCTGGCGCCTGATCGTCGTCGCGCTCCAGACTGCGGCGCTCACGAGCGTCGTGTCGATCGCGGGAGCGGCGGTGTCGACTGCGCTGGAGAAGAGCGACGACGTCCATGCCTCGGCGGCGGGGTTCGCCTTCTGGCGTGAGTCGCTCCCGGCTCTCGTCTCTCTTTCGGACACTGTCCAGCGAGGGATGCTTGTCTGACTGGGATGCACGCCCCACGCAGTGCCCCTCCCTGCTCTGCACGCCATCTCTCTCTTCACGACCCTGTCCTCGCGGCGGCACGTCCAGGCGCAGCTCAGTGGCAGCAACAGCAGCGGCCATCACCACAACGCCCACAACAACACGCTCCCCCTGTCCGTCATCTCGGGCAGCGGCGGCGTACCAGGGACGAAGCACACCGCCGGCGGGGCGCGCTCGTCGCGCGCGCCGCACCCGCTCGTGGTGACTGTGCAGCGCGAGCAGGCCGTCAGCTACGACGACGGGCTCGAGCTCGATGTGCGCAAGGGGCCTTATGGCCTCGATGGGTCGGCGTCGTCGTTTGGGGTGGGGGAGAAGGGCCGGTCGTCGGACGAGGTCGTCTAGCGCGGGCACACGCGCTCTCGCTCGTAGGTCGTGTGTGTGTGTTTTGTCCGACTATGCGAGGGTTCTGGGTGTTACAAGCAGCAACAAGGGTGAAGCGAGAGGAGAGGAAGGAGACTGCAGTGAGCGGAGGGGATAGAAAGGGGACGGGGACGGATCTCCGACGGGCACCGACAGCGTCGAGAGGACCCGGCGAGGACATGCGAAGTTGCGAGGAGGAACGCGAGGTGACCAGACGCAGCGAGGGACCGCCTCAGAGCCCGCTCTCGTCCCAGCCGTGCTCGCGGAAGACGGTGCGCCCAAGCCCGAGGTCGTACGTGCCGCGGAAGAACGGGTGCTCGAGGCACTCTTGCGCCGTCCAGCGCTTGGTGCAGTCGAGCCTGCAGTTGCGCCGAGTCGGGCGTCAGTCAGTCATGCGGCCCGCGAAAGAGGAACAGGGCGAAGGGCAAGAAACGCACTCGAGGCAGCGCTTCATGAGGTCGACGACCTGCGACAGCTCGCTCCCCTGGTACCACTCTGCGATGCTGTCCTCCGAGGCAGGGATCGGGCCATACGGGTCGGGCGAGTTCTCGACGATCAAGGGCGGGTTGAGCGCGCGCACGAGCGAGTGCAGGTTGGCGTGCGCGGGCGTCTCGTACTCGCGGATGTTGGTTTCAAAGGTGCGGTCTGCGCAGTTGGCACCACGCGGGCGAGTCAGCAGTTGTTCAGTGCAGTGCAGAAGAGGTAAGAGGGGAAAGGGCACGCACTGTGCAGCGCGGCGCAGCGCTCCATCTTGCGGCGCCCAAAGATGGCCGTGATCTCGGCGAGCGCCTCGGTGTCGTCGTTCGAGTTGAAGAAGGGGAAGCGGCGCGTGAGGAAGCACAGCAGAACAATGCCGACCGACCAGATGTCGAGCGCTGCACGGACGAAGAGGGGTCAGCCCGTACATCAACCTTCAGAGCGAGGAAAGGACGCACCGACGGTCTGGTCCGGGCACTTGAGGAGAACCTCGGGCGCACGGAAACCCCTCGTCCCTGCGCGGTTGGCGCGCACGTTCGGCCTGCGGTCCTCCTTGAGGTAGCCCGGCTTCTGGTTGCCCTTTTGCTGCATGACCTGGAGCGCAGGTCGCCAGCTCTTGTAGAACGACCTGCGCTCGTCGATGCGCTTCTTGATGTCGTCGCGCCAATCGATGGGCATGATCCACGGCCTGTAGGCGTCGTGCGCCTCCCAGTCCTCGTCCGGGACGCCGACGCCGCGTTCCTCGCGCGCGTCGAGCTTTTCCTCCCACGCGAGCCACTCGCGCTCCATCGCGCATGCCTGGTCGTAAAGGCTCAGCGGCTTGGCGAGCCGCGCGCCATGCAGGCCCGCGCACAAGCCGGGGCACGTCCCGGGTGCGAGGCGCTCGAGCTTCTGCTGCACACGCTTGCGGTCGGCGACGCCACCCCAGCTCGGACCGGGCAACGAGTGCAGGCAGTCCGACCTCCACTCGAACCACTCGTCGCCGCCAATCTTTTGCGCCAGGCCGTAGTCGCACAGCACGCCCTGGCCGGTCGTGACGTCGTACAGGAAGTTGGCCGGCTTGACGTCGCGGTGGATGATTTGCAGGTTGTGCGTCGCAGAGAGGGCGCGGAAGAGACACGAGAAGTAGGAGCGCAGGAGGGGCAGCGTGGCGGTGCGGTAGTAGGTCTGCGCGCGCGCGCGCGAGTGTGGGAGGTCAGGGGCCTGGTTAAGGAGCGGCGTGGACGCGTGAACGCACTCGGAAGTCCTGGTGGCGGTTGAAGGGCATGACAGCGAGGACCTGATCCTCGTGCCGGATCGCGTCGATGAGGTAGGCGACGTTGCGAGCGCCCCTGCGAGGTGGTGCGGGTCAGCTTCTGCCTAGACGACACCGGATCGTCAGACAACACCCACCGCAGATCGTGGAGGATCTCGAGCTCGTTCTGGATGCGCGTCGGCGAGCTCGTCACGTAGATGCGCTTGACGGCGACGTAGACCTTTCCCTTGCGAGCCTGAGGCTGCCAGGACGAGTTGTCGAACGACTCGTGGTGCAGGTCGATCGCCTTGTACACCGACGAGAAGGTGCCTTCGGAAAAGTGGCGAGAGTGTCAGGTTTGGCCCCTGCACGCAAGCGAGGGAGATACAGGAGAAGGGCTCACCTTCGCCCAACCGGTCGACAAGGTGGTACTTGCCGAGCAAACCAGGCACGGCCCGCTCGACGCCGTCCATCTCTGCCCCGATGGCCTGTATCTCGCCTTCAGAGCGCGAGTCCTCCTCGGGCTCGGACGAGCTGACCTCGCCTCCCACCTCGTCGTCCTCCTCCTCACCGAGCCCCCCTTCAAAGTCCTCCTCGTCCTGCATCCGCACAGCCGCGTCCTCGTCGTAGCCGTGCTGCGTTCCCTCGTCGTCGCTGTAAGCGCCGCCGTGCCCCTCGCCTTGCGTGTCGAGCCCCGCGCCCGGCGCGTCCGAGACGCGTTCGTCGAGGGCCGACGAGCCCGGTCGCGCGAGCTGCAGGCGCGTCTGCGACGACAGCTCTGGGTCGAGTGAGCGTGTGGGCAACGGTGCGAGCACCACTTCGTCGTCGTCCATCGCGTCGTCGTCGTCGTCGGCCTCAGAGGCAGAGGCTGGCGTCGAGGGAGGTTGGAGCTGCTTGCGCAGGTTGGACGCCGAGCGGGTGACGCGTGTCCCGGGAGGGACGTTGAGCGCAGTTCCTGCTAGTGGTGATGCCATGGCGCGCGAGGGCAATGTGAGATTGAGGCAGGAGGACAGGCGCGAGTGAGTGAACTCGAGCGCCGGCCCTCGCCTTTCGCTGCACGTGACTCTCTTCCTCCAGTGTCTCGAACAATTGCAAGGCCTTCGCCCAGTGACATTACAGCTGGACCGCTGGGCGTCTCGGACCAAAGACGACCTCGACACCGCACATCTGCACATGCGAAATGAAGTCCGCGCCCTGGCGAGGCACGTCGTCCGGATTCCGCACCCCGACGAGCCGCAGCCTGCGCAACCCTGCTCGTCTTGCTGAAACGCCGACCAGTCCGTCATCGCGACGCACCCCCACAGCAGCGAACAGCGCCGCGACCGTGTCGGGAAAGTGCGGGCCCACCCAGCCCCGGAGGCCAATCTCCTCGATCCCCTCAGTGGCCTCTGGCGGTTCTCCCAGAGGCGCCGTTCCGTGGGACAGCAGCTCAAGGACGGCCCATAGCGCGTCGTACTGCGCGCTCGACGGCGACGACAGCGCCGGGAGCTCGAGGTACCGCAGGCGCTGGCGCTGGCGGATGCGGCCCGTCCGCGGGTCGCCCGGCGGGTCGGCGTCGTCGGCGTGCCAGCCTGGCGGAGCAAATGGCGACGCTGAAGGAGGCGCGCAGCAGAGGGACAGGGCCGAGACGGCAAAGTCGAGGTGCGCGGCCGTCTCGAAGACGGGGAGGACAAGCGACGTGACGGTCTCGAGAACCGACGACCCCCTCGCCTCGCCGTCGCCTTCGCCCGTGCCTTTGGTGCCCGTCGACCTCGTCAGGCGCTGGAGGAACGGTCCAGAGCTGGCAACGTCGTATGTCGCGCTCAGGTCGAGGTGCTGCAGTCCATCCTCTGCGTCGCTTGGGTCGAGGGGGAGAGCAGCACGCAGGACGTCGGCGAGAACCTCGGCCGGGAGCGACTGCCAGTGATTGTTGTGCAGTGTGAGGGAGCGCAGGCGGAAGGAAAAGTGGAGCGGGGCGAGAGGTCGGTTGGTCGGGAGGAGGAGGTTGGGCCCGAGGGTGAGGTCGCAGAGCTCTGCACAGGAGCGGCCGGATGTCAGTAGCGCCTCGAGGAGGACGGAACGCCAGAACCAGTCAAGGACGCACCCGAGAGCCACGCCCCCTGGAGCACATCCGCCCTCAAACCGTCGACACTGGCGACATCGAGACTCGTCACCCCACCTCCGCGTTGTTCCTCCTCTGCTTGTTCCTCCTTCCACAGTTCTTTCAACCGCTCAAGGAGCATCCCTACGGCCTTGCCATCGACCGTCTCGCTCGTGCCGATCCCACGCCCCACCCCTCCACGAGCCCCACCCTCCGTGTTGAGCGGGAGAAAGGCCACCCGGCGGATGTGCCGTGCGCAGGAGCGCAACTGGGTCGAGGCGAGGACACATGCGATCGAATGCGACGACGGCAGGCAGAGTGTGCGCCAGACGAGTGGGAGAGCGATGAAGTGGAGGGCACGGCAGACGACCGAGAGTTGCGCGGCAGGGCTCGCCTCGAGACTCGGAGGGCATGCGAGGGCCAAGATGGACGACAGGAGCTCTGGCGGGAGGTCGAGCAGGCGGGCCATCCCTCTCGCGACGGACGAGCTCGAGGTGCAGCTGGCGAGGACTCGTCGCGGGGCCGGAGCGAGCACCGCGGCGAGCTGAGAGTTGGCTGACGCCGGCCGGACATGGACCGCCGGTCGCCGGCCGGCCGCGGCAGCAGCAAGCTCCGGCCGCGGGGGGGCGCAGCAGCGATTGGCTCGCCTCTCTGCTCTCCTGCCATGACACGCCCCCCTCCCCCCCCAAGCTCAGGTGCTCTGGTCCAAGCCTGCTGCACTCGCGGAACATGTGCAAGACGCGGCTTCGCGGCCGGCCGTACGTGGCTATCACCGCGCAGCGGCATGTCGGCGAGTGGGCTGCCAGGGGCTGCCCCGCGCCTGGACCCCCAACGGCCCTTCGTCGATTGCTCCAGGGGGCCTTGTCGCCTTGGCGCTCCGTCTTGGTTCGCGCCTACACGGCGTTGCACACCGCGCGGTCTGTGCATGCAGCTCGACGCACCGCGCGGCGTTGACATCTCTCCGCACGGAAAAGTCGTGAGAATCGCTCGCCTGACCCCTTGCCGCGCAGGCATGGCGGGTCGTCGTTGCGCGGCTTGCCTTGCTATCCTCCGCTTTTCCCTGTCGGTCCAGCGGTCCCCTCCCTTTGCTCTCCATCTCCCCCCGGCACAGCAGCGAAGCAACCGTGAGTCGCCGGCACGCGTCCACAGACCCCCCCCCCCTCCCCTCGTCTCGCCTCGACTGACCTCGACGCCATCGCCGCAGATGTCCGGCCTTGACCCCAACGAGGCCAGCTTCAAGGCACTCGCCAACGACATCCAGGCCAACATCGAGGAGCACACCGACAAGGACAAGGACGGCTACGTCTTTGACGAGAAGCGTGCCGACTCGCCGTCGTCGGGCCCCTCGGACGAGTTCAGCGAGTACGACGCTCCGACCGAGGAAGAGAAGAACGTTTTGCGCCGTGTCCCGGGCCCTATCAACCTCGGCGCCTTCCTCGTCGCCTGTGCGTCGCCTGTCCATTCCTCGCCCCTCGCGCCTTCCTCGCGGCTGACCCGTGCCTCGCCTCGGCTCACAGACGTCGAGCTCGCCGAGCGCTTCTCTTACTACGGCTGCACAGTCGTAAGTACCTTTTCTTGACAAGGAAGGAAGGAGGAGCGCGTGACCAGCGCGACTGCGCCTCGCCGACCTGCATTCTCGCCGACATGCTCCCCTTCCTCGCGCCGCCCTCCTCGCCTCCTCCGCTCCCGCTCCTTGCGCGACTGCCTCTCCACCGTGCTTCCCTGTGTCGTGGCTGACACCGCCACCGTGCAGGTCTTCACCAACTTCATCCAGCGCCCCCTCCCTCCCGGCTCGACCACGGGCGCCATCACCGGCCCCGACATGCAGGCCGGTGCGCTCGGCATGGGGCAGCATGCATCGACGGGTTTGACGACCGCGAACCAGTTCTGGGTTTGTGAGTCGTCAGTTCGAAACGCGCGACACGAGGAGCGACTGCGCACTGACCGCCCCTCCTCTCTCGTGAAACTCGCAACAGACTGCGTGCCCTTGCTTGGCGCCTACATCGCCGACACGTACCTCGGTCGCTACACGACCATCTGCTGGGCCATCCTCGTCGCCCTGATCGGCCACATCCTTCTCGTCGTCGCCGCCGCTCCTTCGGTCATCTCGAACCCCAACGTCTCGATCGGCGTCTTTGGTGAGTCTTCCCTGCCTCGCCTCGCCTCGCCTTGGCCGCGTGTTGAGGCTGAGACTGACCTCGCTCGGCGTCTTCACGCAGCGCTCGCCATCGTCATCATGGGCGCCGGCACGGGCATGTTCAAGTCCAACGTCTCGCCCATGATTGCCGAGCAGGTCGCGACGCACCCGACGTTCGTCAAGACGCTCAAGGACGGCTCGCGCGTCATTGTCGACCCGGCGCAGACCACCGCCCGCATGTACAACGTGCGTGCTGCTTCACCTCGTCCTTGCCCTTGTCTCGACGACTCGTCGTCCTGACAGAGCCGATGCTCCTTTCCCGCAGTGGTTCTACCTCGCGATCAACGTCGGCGCCCTTGCCGGCCAGCTCGGCATGTCGTACGCCGCGCGCAACCACGGCTACTGGCTTGCTTTCCTCCTCCCGACGATCGTGTTCGCGACGACCCCGGTCGTCATGTGGCTCGGCCGCAACCGCTATGTGCGCACCAAGCCTTCGGGCTCGGTCCTCGGCAAGGCGATGCGTATCCTCTCGATGGGCTTCAAGAATGCCGGCTGGTCCCCTCGCTCGTGGAAGCAGGCCGGCTTCTGGGAGAGCGCCCTCCCCTCGCGCATCCCGGCCGCCGAGCGCCCGTCGTGGATGGTCTGGGACGACACGTTCGTGTGGGAGGTCCGCCGCGGGTTTAAGGCGTGCCAGGTGTTCGGTTTCTTCCCGCTGTACTGGCTCACCTACAAGTGCGTCCTTCTCGGTCTCGCCATCGGCATCATTGCGTGGCGACCCTCGTGCTGACCAGGACACCTCGCTCCCGCGCAGCCAAATCAACAACAACCTGACGTCGCAGGCCGCCGTCATGCAAACAAACGGCTTGCCCAACGATGTTCTGTCCAACCTCAACCCGTTCTCGCTCATCAGTGCGTCTTTTGGTGTTCCTGTGACCGGGGGCCGCACTGACCCCGACGTCCCCACCCCCTCCTCGCAGTCCTCATCCCGATCATGGACCTGTTCGTCTACCCTGCGCTCCGCCGCGCCGGCATCAACTTCTCGCCCGTCAAGCGCATCTTTGCCGGGTTCATGTGCGGCGCCCTCGCCATGATGTGCGCCGCGCTCGTCCAGAACGAGATCTACAAGCGCTCGGTCTGCGGCACCTCGGCGGCCACGTGCGAGGCTGAGCCCTTCATCGAGAGCCTCAACGTCTGGATCCAGGTGCGTTCTGCAGTGCCCCACGCAGCGGCAACGCGAGACCTTGGCGCCGTCGTTAGCAACAGCCGCCGTCTCCCCTCTGGGACTGACCCTCTCCGCCTGCGCCGGCTCCACACAGGCCCCGTCGTACATCCTCATTGCGCTCTCCGAGGTGTTTGCCTCGATCGTATCGCTCGAGTACGCCTACACCAAGGCGCCCAAGTCGATGCGCTCCATGGTCATGTCGGTCGGCCTCTTCACCACGGCTCTCTCTGCTGCACTCGGCGAGGCTTTCCTGCCGTTGTCAGGCGACCCCCTGCTCGTTGTCAACTGTATGTCACTCTGTCTCACCCCCTACTCGTACACGACGCCCCTTCCAAGGACGGCGCGACCCTCCGGACCCTCCGAGCCCGCACTGACCTCCCCTTGGCCCCCTACAGACGGTCTCATGGCAGGCCTCGCCTTTGCCGGTGGCATTGCGTTCTACATCACCTTCTGGAAGCTCGACAAGGAGGAGCGCTCGCTCAACGAGATCGCCGCGGGCGAGCACAACGCCGAGGTCGCTGCGCAGAAGAAGGCCGAGAACGCTGCTTAGGCGCTTTGAAGATTCGGTGTCGGTTGGTGTTTCTTATTGGTGTAACGCACGGTATTCGTTCACAGCAGCTCGGGCGAGCGGAAGGTTGCCGAGAGATGATAGCGTGGCGCGGAGGGTCGACCTTCTCAAACCCGCCCGCGCGACGTCGACACGCAGCTCCGACAGACAAACATGGTCAGCCGTCCACGGCGCGGGGGTCTCGCTCGCAGTGCGCGTTCGGCGTTCAAGTCA
This sequence comes from Rhodotorula diobovata, assembly GCA_006352295.1. Lineage (NCBI taxonomy): Eukaryota > Fungi > Basidiomycota > Microbotryomycetes > Sporidiobolales > Sporidiobolaceae > Rhodotorula > Rhodotorula diobovata. The sequence continues at coordinate 237,029 of SOZI01000006.1, read as the reverse complement.
AACGTCGTCGAAGGCTTTCGAGTCGAGTAGGGCGGGGGGGTAGGCCGGAGGCGCGCGGCGAGAGGTGGGTCCCTTCGATTCGACACGTGCCGACACGTGCCGACACGAAGCCTCCTCGCCGCCGCTCCCGGACCTCGCCAGGAGAGAGGACAGTCACCTCTCTCTCCCGGAGAAACCAGATGTTTGCGGGCACGGTGATCGGGTCTGACAGATTCGAATCGCTCGACTGGGCAGCACTCGAGAGAGCCCGCGAGAGCGTAGCGACGAGGAGCGAGCGAGAGGGCTGCCGCCCGCACGCGCATCTCTCAGTCTTGCCTTTCTTCCGAGTCGCCAGACTCGTCGCTGGAAGCTCGACGAGTGCGCGTGCCCTCTCGCTACGCTCTACGCTGGCGTCTCTTCACACCCGCACCCACGGACTCGGATGCCTGCGGTGGCGTACGATTCCGTTGACTTCGAGGGTTTGCAAGCGTGTAGACTGGCCGGGGTGATGACTGCAGGCCGAACGAGCAGCGCGCTTCATCCGCACAGGACGGAATCGGACGCCATTGCAGGCGTCACATTTGAGGCGTGCGGTCGTGGGGACACGCCAGCGCAGATTGTAGCTCTTCACGCTCTTCCAGGAAATTCGCTCACCGTCTCCACCGGCACTTGGTGCCTCCGGGAGAGAGAGGCGGCCGTGTCCCGGATCTCCTGGCGAGGTCCGGGAGCGGCGCCGAGGAGGTGTCGGCGTCGAATCGAAGTGACGTTGACCCAGCTATCGCTGCGGGATGCCAGACTCCCCTCGGCCCGCCCTACTCGACTCGACTGCTGTGCCGAAAGCTGTGGCAGCCGACGTCGTTTGACCTTCCTCCTCTCCACCCTGCCTCGCCCTCTGCCCAGAGTGCGCCCAAGTGCGCCTCGAGCAGCAGGTCCCCGTTGAGCTCCGTAAAACGGACTCGCCTCGAGCGCCTGGCCCCTCCTCGCAGCGACGCGCACCCGCCGATGAAGGGCCGTACGTGGCCGCGACGCGAGTGCGACCTTCTCTCGAGCGGAATCCGTCGGTAGATCAGCAGCACATTGACGACCCGTCTACCGATCCACGCATCCCCTACAACTTGACATCCACAAGACTCGTGTTCGCCTCCTCGCCCGCCTCCTCCTCCTCCCCCCGCTTCGGAAGCTCCTCCGCCTGCCCCTCATCGACGTCACTCTCCGCCGCCTCTGCCTCGTCGAGGTGCGGCGACGAGGGCTGCTCCACCGGCGCGGGGGCGTCCTCCTCCTCCGGCTGAGCGGGCTCGCCAGCCTCGGCGTCGGCGTCGGCGTCGGCCTGGTCCCGCGCGAGGTCCTCCGCCGGCGCGTCGACCGTCACCTGCGGGAGGACCTGCGCGCCGCTCGAGCGCTCCTCCTCCTCCTGCTCCTGCACAGGCACGGAGGCGCCTTCCGGCGCCGCAGGCACGTCCTCCGGCGCCTCCTTCCCAGCCGCCTCGCCCTCCGCCTCACTCTTGACCGCCCGGGTGCTCGCATCCGTCTCGCCCCCGTCCGCCGCAGCGGCCTCCTCGGCTGCAGCAGGCGCAGGCGCCGCAGGCTCGTCCCGCACGACGGCGTCCTCCGGCGGGGCCTCGACGTCCTCCTGCAGCTCGATGACGTCCCGACGCTGCTCGTGCTGCCGCTCCCGCTCGTGCAGGACCTCTGCCTCCCCCCGCGTCTCCTCCTCCTTGACCGGCTCGGGCCTCGCCCCCGCCCCCGCTCCCGCCCCCACCCCCGAGACAGGCCTCGCGCGCGGCTCCCCCGAGGACGACGAGGGCGTGACGAGCTGCGCCGACGAGAGCGACGCGGCGCGGTTCGTCTGCCCGAGGTAGTACGGCGCGATCGGGACGAGCTTGTGCGCGCGCGAGCACGCGAGGAGCCATTCGGGCGTGACGATGGGCTGTTGGTGGTGTTGTTGGTCGGGCGCCGCGCGCGCAAGGGGGGTGGTCAGTCGCGTTGCGGGGAGGAGACGGGGAGGAGGAGAGAGGGAGGAGGGAGTGGGGGGCGCACGATGGAGAGCTGGACGGCCTTCTGGTACTCGACCGAGGGGCCCGAGTCGGGCGCAGAGGGGGACGCGGACGACGTCGCGATGTAGTGCGTCGTGTCGATCTGCGCGAGGGGTCAGTCGGTCGGAGAGCCACAGAAGAACAGCAAGAGGAAAGCAGCGAGGCGCACCTGGATCTTCGAGTCGCTCTTTGCGCCGAGGTGGCCGATGACGCGCCTCGCCTCGTCGGCGAGGTCGGCCGGCTCGACGAGGCCAAAGCACGCGCTGATGCCCGTCGTGTTGTCGATCGTGTGGGTCCGGGTCTTGACCGTCGGGCTCTGGTACGTCCCCGCCGACGTCTTGAGGACGAGGTGGAACGCATAGTCGGTGTCGAGCGACAGGCCCGACAGCTTCGTCGACGTGTTGCTGAGCGGGTTGGGGATGGTCGTCAGGCGCTGGCCGTTGCGGTAGATGCTCAGGTTGAGGAGCGACGCGGCGGCGAGGTCGAGCGTGTCCCACTCGAGCGTGACGCTCGTCTGGGTCGTGTTGCGCACGCGGAGCTGCGGGGGCTGGGGCTCGCGCGAGCCGAACGCGTCGGCGATGTCGCGCTGGAGGTCCCAGAAGTCGCGGGCGTGGCGCTTCTCGGCGGCGAGGTTGCGGGTGCAAGCAATGTTGACGATGCTGCCGGGGCCGACGCCGGGTGGGAGGAGGAGCGAGGGGAACTCGATCAAGTGGACCGACTGCGGGTGAGGGGGTGGGGCGAGGATGAGCTCGAGTGCTCTCGGGGTTAGGTTGACGGGGAGGGAATGAGACGTGCGTCTGAGATGAGGACGGCGATGCCGGCTGCGGACGAGGACGAGGACGAGGACGAGGAGGGGGGGTGAGCGGGGGTTGAGGGGGTCGCGACTCTCGAGAGAGGGAGAAGGGCGGCGCACCGTCTATCTTGCCGATGACAAACCTCTGAGTTGATTCGTCACTGTCGTAGGGCTGTGCAGGAGGGAGGAAGGGGGAGTGAGCGGGGACGAGGGGAACGGACGACGTGGTGGGGAGGGGAGGGGAGGGGGGGATGCGCACCTGGTGAGAGGCGGATGCCTTGTGGGTTGGGGTGTACCGTTGAGGGCTCATCATGACGGTGGCTGCACGAGTACGGTGGGTCGAGGGAGGCTTCAGAATCCGCGGGGCAATGTCGCCTCGCCTCGTCTGGTCTGACTTGCACGCGCAGCTTGTCGCCGAGGCTACTCGCTCCCACCACCGCCATGGAGGACGTGCCCTTGCTCACTACAGCCCCCGGTGGACCCGACAAACGCACAGTCGCCTACTACTACGACAGCGAGTCCCCCCTCCCCCTCCTCCCCCTCTCCTCCTCCTCATCAACCTCGAGCACGGCAGCTCACCGTGACCGTCCCCTCTTGCAGACGATGTGGGAGCGTACGCCTTCAACCTCGGTGAGCTCGTCACTCTCCCCTAGTCTGGCCACTGGACCCAACGCACCCTGACCATCCCCGACCGCCCACAGTGCACCCGATGAAGCCGCACCGCATCAAGATGGCCCACAACCTCGTCACAAACTACGGCCTCGACAAACACATGGACGTCCTCGTGAGCCCTCTCCCGACTCTCTCCCACGCGCCCCCCGCCACCTCCTCACCGTGACCTCCCTCAGCGACCCGACCGCTGCACCCCGCACGAAATGACACGCTTCCACACCGACGAGTACATCGACTGCCTCGTCAGGGTCTCGCCAGAGACCTTTGACGACATCACCGGCCACGGACAGCGCTGTCAGTCCCCGCCCTCTTCGTCCCCCCAGGCCCTCGCAAGCTGACCTCGCCCTCGCCCACGTCCCGCACCCCGCAGTCCTCATCGGCGAAGACTGCCCGGCCTTCGAGGGCCTGTTCGAGTTCTGCTCCATCTCGGCCGGCGGCTCCCTCAGTGCCGCCCGCCGCCTCATCGACGCAAAGGCCGACATCGCCGTCAACTGGGCCGGCGGTCTCCACCACGCCAAGAAGCGCGAGGCGTCGGGCTTCTGCTACATCAACGACATTGTGCTCGCCATCCTCGAGCTGCTGCGGTACCACTCGCGCGTGCTCTACATCGACATCGACGTGCACCACGGCGACGGCGTCGAGGAGGCCTTCTACACGACCGACCGCGTCATGACGGCCTCGTTCCACAAGTTTGGCGACTTCTTCCCGGGGACGGGCGCCGAGGGGGACAAGGGCAAGGGCCGCGGCAAAGGGTACGCGGTCAACTACCCGCTCAAGGACGGCATCGACGACGAGAGCTACCGCAGCGTGTTCCGCCCCGTCATCCAGCACATCATGGACTGGTACCGCCCGGGCGCCGTCGTCCTCCAGTGCGGCGCCGACTCGCTCGCGAGCGACAAGCTCGGGTCGTTCAACCTGAGCATGTCGGGCCACGCGTCGTGCGTCGCCTTCATGCGCACGTTCAACGTGCCCCTCATCATTGTCGGCGGCGGGGGTTACACGATCCGCAACGTGGCGAGGACGTGGGCGTTCGAGACCGGGTTGGCGTGCGGCAAGGAGATGGGGAGGGACCTGCCCTTCAACGAGTACCTCGAGTACTTTGGCCCAGAGTTCAAACTCGACGTCCCGAGGAACAACATGGAGAATGCCAACTCGCGCGAGTACCTCGAAAAGACGACGTGCGTCTCGGTCTCTCTCTCTCTCTCTCCTCTGTCTCTTCCCTCCTCCTGGTCCTGGGGCGTGCTGACCCCCGGGTTCCCCTCCCAAACCCCACAGCGCCTCGATCCTCGAAGGCCTGCGCAACCTCCCCTTCGCGCCCTCGTCGCAGCTCATCCCCGTCGGCCTCGACCTGCCCCCCTCGCCCTCGCGCTCCTCCTTCTCCTCCGCCGCCGACGACTCGGACGCCGACTCGGACCTCGACGTCCGCCTCTCCGCCCGCATCCGCTCCACCGCCCTCGCCGCCCAGTCCCACTCGGCGCGCGCCGGCGCCGGCCCCGGCTCGGGCGCGGGCGCAGCGCACCTCGAGGCGCCGTACGACTCGGACGAGGAGGACCCGGACTCGCACGCGCGGAGGAAGCGCCGCCTCGCGCGGAGCTACGTCAGCGGCGAGGCGAGGCGCCGCACCGACGAGCGCCGGGACCGCATCGCGCGCGCGGCGGCCGCCGCGGCTGCGCACGAGGACGAGTGCGCCGCGGCCGCGGGGGGGATGGGGGTCGGGATGGACGTCGATCGGGACGAGGCGGAGCCTGGGCACGGCGCGGCGAGGAGGGGCAAGAAGCGCACGTTCTTTCGCGCGTCGAGGGCCGACACGCTCAGCTTGCTGAGGGGGCCGGACCCGGGGTTGGCGAGGCTGGGGCGCGGGGAGGGGATCCTCGGGGGCGGGTTTGGCGCGGCGGGGGTAGGGGC
>SOZI01000006.1:165118-231627 GCA_006352295.1 Rhodotorula diobovata | reverse complement strand
GGGGGCCGGGGCGGTGAGGACTTGGGAGGACGGGACGAGGGGGATCGGGTTGTGATAGGGTGGTGAAGCTGGTGGGGGTTTGAGACCCGGCAGGGTCCGTCGTCGTCGTCTTTCTGTGCCACACCGCATGTTGTAATCATTCGCGCGCCTCCTCTCGTTCTCATCCTCTCGGCGCCGTCTGCGGCTTGTCCCTCGCCCCCACTGATGCGTTGGGGCGCGCGTGAGATGGCAAGCGTGGGATGCAGATGCGACCGGGGCTTAGGCTAGACGACAGGAGACAAGAGCGAGGGGAGAAGAAGACTCCTGTACACACGCGACTGGACGGCAGCACGGCTCGCCCCGACCTCACGTCACGACGACGCAGCAGCGGTCCGCTCTCTCGCGAGCACCTGCTCGGCCACCTCCTTCCCGAGCAGCACGCGCAGCGTCGCCCTGCGCGCCTTGCCCGCCGCCCACGCGGGCGCCCCGACCGCCACGGCGCGTGCGAGCCTCCCGAGCTTGTCGCGCCGGTTGGGCGTGCGCACGACGAGGAAGAGGAGCAAGAGGTACATCCACGAGGGGTCGACTTCGATGAAGGGCGTCGTCGTGGAGGTCGAGTTTGGGGGGGAGCGCAGCGCAGACGGGTTGAGGAGCTGCGTGTGCGGGTAGCGCTGCGAGGGGTGGTGGTGGGAGTGGTCGTGCGGCTGCGGGGGGATAATGGAGCTGAGCGACGTCGCGCTCGACGAAGCAGACGACTGTGCCGACGCCGTCTCTGCCGCGGGGGAGCCCGCGTTGCTCTCGACCCAGTGCACGCGCCGGTCGTGCGGGTCCTTCCCCGCCGCCGCGTCCCGCCGGAGACGCGCGAGCCGCCGCGCCCACCACGCGCGCCACCACGCGAAGCCCGTGAGGCGCAGCAGGAGCGCGAGGAGGACGTTGAGGCGGTGGTGGATCGCGCGGTGGAGCGCGAGGAACCGCAGCGCGGCGAGGTACGTCAGCGTGCGGACGAGGTCGCGCTTGCGCCGGCGGAGGTGCCGCGGGCGCGGGATCCCGGTTGGGTCGAGGCCGCTGCCGGACGTCGGGACGTAGGCTGGGTAGCCAAAGTGCGGGTTGGACGCATTGTAGGGTGACTGGTGGCGAAGTGAAAGAGTGAGCAGAGAGTCCGGGAAGGAGACGACGTGCGAACGAGGGGACGCACCATGACCAGGTCGGTGTGCGCCTGCGAGAGGCCCCCGTGCGGGTCGAGCCCCGACAGCGGCTCGAGCACCCTCCGCCTCAGCGGCGACACCTCTCTCGACTGCACCCTCGACGCCGCGCGGCTCGTCGCCCTACTCGAGAACCGCGAGCTCCTCCCCGACGCCGTCGTGCTCGCGCCGCGCGAGTCCCCCCACTCGTCGCCCGTCTCGGCCCCTTCCTCCCCCGTCCCCGTCGCCGTCTCCGTGCCGTCGTCACTCGCCGACTCGTCGTCGAGCGAGTCGTCGCTCTCGATCTCGCGCTGCGTCTGCTCGAGCTTGTGTTGCAGCTCGGCGAGGCTGCGCACGCGCCGCAGCGAGCTGGCCCCGCCAGACAGGTCGACCGAGCCGTGCCGTCGCTGGCTGTGCTGCTGCGACGTGGTGCCGTCACCCTTGAGCGAGCGCGTCATGGCGAGGTCGATGGTGCGCATGCGGGGCGAGGCCGAGGGCGTGCCGCTCCGGCTGTTGGGCGCCGACTGGAAGACCTCGCTCGCGAGTGAGGCCGAGGAGCCCGCTGGGGTCGCGCGCAGAGACGTTCCAGCAGAAGGCGAAGCGTGGCCGTACTTTTCGAGGATCGGGTTAGAGGGCGAGTACTCGTAGCGCACTTGGCCGCCATGCTCTGCAAACGAGGCGAGCCAGTCAGTCCCGGCGGAAAGCGAGTCGAGCTCGTTCACCAGCGAGGCCGGACGCACCGACGAGCAGGTGCTCCTCGTCGAAGAACTCGAACAGCTCTGCCTTTGACGGGAAGAGGATGCGCTCGAGCGCCGTGTTGGGCAGGACGCGCTTTGCGAGCTGCCACATGCCGGCGTACGCCCAGCCGTAGTTGAGGACGAAGACTGTGCGAGGTTGCGAGGCGTCAGTGAGTTTGGTGAAGACGCTCACCAACGCGGCAAAGGCACGCACTGGCGCCGACCATGCCGGGGAAGTGCGACTTGAGCAGGTCGAGGAAGAAGGGCAGGAGCTCCATTTCCTGCAGCGCGCGCCACGTCAGCGTGCTCAGAGAGCGCACGATGCGCGGGCAAAGGTCGCGCAAGACGCACCAGGTTGGACATGCCCGCGCCTTCGAGGTCGACAATGACGACAATCTGCAGCTTGGGGTCGTCTCCGTCCTGACCCTGACGGCTCAAGTCCGTGAGGTACCTCCTCCCGACCTCCCACCCGAGCCTCGCATAGTCCTTGAGCGCGTCGAGCGTCCCGTCGTCCGTACGCTGGACGTGCCGGAGGTTGAGGACGGCGCAAGGGCGCCCAAAGCGGTCGACGAGGTCCGGGTGGAAGAAGAAGAGCGGCTTGGTGAGGTACAGCGGGTGGACCGAGGCCGGGGTGAGGTACTGCAGCGACGAGGTGAGGCGCCAGCGGACGGTCGCGTGCAGGAGCTTGAGGGCCGCGGTGGGGGAGAAGCGAGCCCGGCGGCAGAACCGGAACACGGTCACTGCGCGGCATCGGGCATGGACGGTCAGCGGTAGACGTCTCGCGGGACTCTATCGGGCTCGAGAGACGCACCCCGGTCACGCAGGAGCGCCTCGCCCGCCGCGATGGCCTCCTCGTCGAGGCCGTCCTCGTCCCGAAGCGCGGGCAGGATCTCGGCGACCGCCTGCTGCTGGACCTCGCGCACGAGGTCTGCGTGCTCGTGGAACTGTGCGACGATCTGGTCCTTGCGCGCGCGCAGGCTGTCGGCCGTCGCCATGGCTGGGCGCGTGCTTGCGTAGTCGGCGCTCCGGCGACCTGGGTCCGGCTGGGCAGGGCGTGCAGGAACGGGTGGCCGAGGTGTGTTCGGAAGGTGGACGCCTGGCTGGGGTGGTCTTTGACCTGTGTGGTGTGGAGCTGGTGCAGGAAGCGCAAGGGGTTGGTGGGGGAGAGAGGTCGACCCGACGACGGCCCAGCGGCGAGAATCAACGGTGTATGTCGTCCTTTCTGTGCGGTCCGCGAGCGTGGCTTGGCGCGTGTGAAGCCGTCAGAGTCAGCTGCTCAATGGCCTGGAGAGGCCCAGGGGCTATGGCTCGCCCATCAGTCTTTCGTGGTCATCTCCGAGCAGATGCGCGTGCTCGAGTCTACTCGCCTGCGCACCGGCCTCGAGCGGTTGCTTTCGTCTCGAGCGACTGGCCTCATGCAGGTCGAATCCGGCACGGACTCGCAAGGCACCGTCCGGCCCCGCCCAAGCCAACAGGGTGCGCACGCTCTTTCGACCACGCTCCGACGTCGACCGCGGCAAACGACGACAACGAGTGTCATTTTAGATGCGAGGGTGCTACAACCAGAGTGTAGGAAAAAGAGAGGTGAAATCAAAAGGGAAAAGTTGCCGACTGGGAACAGCTGTCGGCAGGGTGAAACGAGGAGGAACCGCGGCGAAACGACAGAGGGGGACCAAGGTGGGCGAGCCGTTTACTGCGAGGCGGGAGAGACGAGTTAGGCACTGCGCAGGTGGGAGTTATGACGAGGAAGAGACGCACGAGCTTGACCTCCTTGAGGCCGTCCTGCGGGCAGGGACAGGAGAGACGCGAGTCAGTCGTCGGCGCGAGAAGGGGCGCCGGGAGCCGACAGCGCGAGGACGCACCTTCCAGAAGACCATGTAGGGGGTGACACCGTCCTCGCGGTAGTTCATGAGGACTGCGCGCGGGACAACAGTCAGTCTCGGTGGCTGGGCAAGTGCGAGAGGAACCGCGACTCACCGACCATGCCGTCCGGGTTCATCGACTCGCCGGTGAAGAACTGCCAGTCGTTGAAGCTGCCGAGGACCCTGTATCGTCGCAGACAGTCAGTCATCAGAAGTTCCGGGTGAGCATGAAGGACACTCGACGTACTTCTTGGCGTACGCGGCAGCGCCCTTCTCGAAGGCGGCGACGCGGTCCGGGTTGGCCGTGGCGAGGTGGGCCTTGACGGCCTTCATGTAGCCCTTGAGGTAGGTCATGTAGCTGCATGTTGTCGTCGCTCGTGAGCTCCTGGGGACACGCGACTCGGAAGCGAGATGCAACGCACGACTTCTTGTCGAACTGGGTCTCGGTGAGGCGGAACGAGTGCACGATGTTGTTGACGCGCTGCTCGCCCTCCTCGAGGGTCTCCTCAGCCTCCTCAGCCGAGCTGTAGTGAGCGGATGAGGGTCAGCGAGTGATCAACCGGGTGGGGTGTGGGTGGGGGAGCAAGAGCGAGGGGGACGCGAGTGGGAAGACGAGCCCAGGGGGGGAGGGAGGGGACGGGGCTCACGCGTTGGCACCAATGTCGACGGCGCCCTCCTTGATGGTGATCATCTGAGCGTCGGCCTCGTAGACGACGTCCTCGACCTCGGTGAGCTGCGCGCATGGGTGGTGGTGGGTGTGGTCAGGGATGGAGCTGTCTCGACGGACACGAGGCAGAGGGGTCGGAGGCGCCGCTGGAGGGACTCGGGACGCACGTCGTAAGCGTCCGAGATGAGCTCATCGCCAACAAGCGCGTCAGTGTACAAAAGCATGCTGCAGAGAGGCGGAGGTTGGAGGCCGGGGAGGGACGGAGCGAGGGGAGGAGGAGGGGTTGGAGAGGAGGAGGCGCAGCGTCGAGCTCGACCCGCGCTGGCGCCTGGGGCCTGGGCGGACACCTCGCCTCCCCCGGGCCGAGACCCCCTCTGGCCAGCAGCGACCCCAGACTCCCTCACTTCCCCCCTCGATACAGCGCGCTCACAGCTCCCCTCGACCAAGTCCTCGCGTCTTGCACGCCCCTTGCTCCTCATCCGACGCTCTCGCCCCGTCTCTCCGCCCCTCCGATTCCAACCGCGTGCACCCAACCCACCGCCGCCCTTGTTGACCCGCGCCCCTTACCCCGCGTGGCGACGACCATGGGCCAGCTCTCGCCAGCCGCGTACGACGCGCTCCTGCTCGAAAAGGTCAAGCTCCTCCTCCAGGCCGCCATGCAGAACCCTCGCCGCCGAGGACCGCCGTCGACCTACGAGGCCTTCGTCGAAGGGCTCGACATCCGAGACGACTCGTCCCTCCGCGCCTTCGAGGTTCTCCTCTACGTGAGCAGGCCTCTCACGTGCTGCTCCTTTCCGCGCCGGGTATCCGAGACTGAAAACTCACGCGCGCTGCTCGGGACGCTTCGCAGGAAACGACGACGCGTCGCCCTCGCAAGGTCCGCCGCACCGACATCGGACCTGTCGCGTCCACCTCTGCACCCGGGAGCAACGTTGCGCAGGCGACGCGCAGGCGCCGTGTCTCGCCATCGTCCGACTCGTCCGGCGCCCTGCCCGTCAACGTGCGCGACGGGCCCCCGGGTCGCCTGGGTCGCGTCTTCGTCCCCGACTCGGACAGCAGCGAGACCGAGTCGGACGAGGACGCCGAGATCCGCCCCTTGAGGCATGCACTCGCACCTGCAGGCATCCGCGCGCGGCCGATGGGCGCGAACGCACGCGCGGGCGTCATGTTCTCCACCGCACCCGGCGAAGAGGCGGTCGTCCTCAGCTTGTCCGAGGAGATCCCGCCAGACGCCCACGAGGGCCTGCAGGAGCTCCTTGTCCTCGCGAGCGGAGTCGAGATTGCCGAGCCGTACGAGCAGCTGTGGTCCATCGTCGTCGACGAGCCGTTCCCGGCGCACGTCGACTCGTTCCCTTCGTTCCTCCACGCGCTCAACGGCTCCTCGTACTCGCCTACGCCCGTCACGGCCCCCGACTGGCGCACCCTGCTGCGTGAGCTCATCGACCGCGACCACAGCATTCTCCTCCGCGCGGCCGAGGCGTCGAACCGGCGCATCAGGGGTGGCCGCGCCGCCGGTCCCCCGCGCCCGCGCTCGCCGCTCGACATGCACGCCTGGAGCCGTCGCCACGGCGCCGGGCCCGCCGACGCGGACGCAGCAGCGGGGACGGACGACTCGCCCCTGCGAGAGGGCATCTGGCGCACGTCGTTCGTCGAGCATCTCGACGACGGCACCGCGCGCGACGTCGAGGTCGACCTCGACGCGTTCCCTGGCACGGGCGAGTCGTTCTCGTTCGCCGACTTTGCGCAGCAGCGCCGTGCAGAGCGCCGCGAAGGCGCGGGCGTCGGCGGAGACGACGACGAGGACGTGCTCCCCGTGTCGCGGCGACTCGAGGAGTTCCTCGCTACCGTGCCTCGAATTGCTGCACCGGCGTCGGCGGCGAGCAACACACCCGCCATCACGATGACGAGCGCCTCGACCCCCGCGACGAGCGCCGCGCACTCGCCGCCTGCGTCGGCCAGTGGCAACAACGCGTGCCCTGCGCGGGCGCCGGTCGCCGCCGCGCCGCGAACGAGCGCCTCGATCGCCGAGGCGCACTTCCGCTCGCATCGACGCGTCGTACCTCTGCGCGGGCCGTCGCCCAGCGCGACCGCCACGGGGGGCACAGGCTCACGCCTGGGCGTCGATGCGCACGATGCATTGTTCGCCGACGCTGAGGGGGACAACGGGGGCTTGCGCGCCGTCGTCGAGGCGCTGCAGCGCGCGAGGACCCGCCCGGGGGGGACCAGAGCGGCGTGGCTTGATGCGGCGGCGGCGAGGGTTGCGGGACAATCAGGCGCGGCGGACCTCTTGGCCGCGGTGGACATGACGTGGCCCGAGGTCGGATGGCGCTAGACGGGAAGGATGGAGGGTGGCTTCGACGCGAGGGAGGAGACGGTCTGTGCTGTATAGATCCCTCTCGCGCCTGTTTGTCTGTGTTCGCATTCGCAGTACCTTGCAGCGCTTTTGTACTCTCGTGCCACATGCGCCCCCGAACACCGCGAGTGACAGCAGACAAAGCGGGACTTCCGAGGACCAGTGCACCTGCCCCTCACCTCCTGGGGCCGACCACCTGCGATGGCCAGAGCATGAGCCACTCTGGGTACCGCAGCAGCAGCTTTGACACGTACAGCTCGCCGCCCGACCTCCAGCCGCTCCTCTCTGGCGTGTGCGCCCTCGTCCTCGGCACTCTCGTCCTCCTCATCTCGGCCGCAACCTTTGTCGGCCTCGCACCCTTCACGGCGCCCCTCGAGTCACTCGCACAGCTCGGAGAAATGGTCTCGCTCGGAGTGAGCTCCCTCCTGGGCAAGAACGGGCTCGAGAACCTCGCCTGGGACAAGGCCAGTCCCGGGTGGGGCAGCGGTGTCGAGGCTGAAGGGTTGGCAGCACTGGCGGGCAATGGCTCGCAGCAACAGCAAGGCAAGACCAAGCTCGTGCGCAGCAACGGCAAGGCGAACGCGGCCGGAGGAGGTGCGTCTCTCGTTCTCCAACTCGTCGACCTGTTGAGGCGCTCTCGCTGATGTTGCTTTACGAGCGTTTCACGGGCAGGCCAGCGATACTTTCCGGGTCTCCTCAACGCCGCAGGGAACCTGTGCTTCCTCAACGCGACGCTTCAGGTGGGCCATCACGGCTCGAACCACGTTACCGCGCTTCGCTGACGCTTGCGTGCGTCCCCCGCTCTGCAGTCCATGGCATCGCTGCCAGCCCTCATCACCTACCTTGACCAGCTCGTCACGTCGGCGCATGAGCAGGACCTCACTCTTCCCGTCTCTGACGCCCTCCTCGCGACCCTCGACGCACTCAACACGCCGTCGTCGTCTCGCCCACAGCCACTGCGCCCCGTCCAGCTGGCCACCGCCCTCGCCGACTCGTCTCCGACGCGACGCCGTCTCCTCGCAACGAGCGAGCAGCAAGACGCCCACGAGCTGTGGGGAATGATCCGCGACGCCGTCGAGGACGAGACGCGGCGCCTGCTTGCAGCGCAAGAACGTGCTGCGACGCGCGGGACGGGCCTCGCGGAGGCTGCAACGCTCCGCGCTGGACTTGGGGTTGCGCTCGGCAAGCGGAGGAGTCGCAAGGCACAGACGGACCCGTGGTTCTGGTTGCAGAGCCAGCGGGTCAAGTGCATGGAGTGCGGCTACGTGCGCGATACGCGGCACGAGGAGTCGGAGTTGTTGATGCTGCAGGTTCCTCTTGTGGTGAGTCATTTTCGTACAACTTTCCAGTTCGGCAAGAGCCGGCCCGCTGACGACCTTCCCGAGCCGAGCAGGCGCACTGCTCGTTGCACGACCTCCTCGCCGAGTACACCAAGACCGACCTCATCTCGGGTTTCAACTGCCGGCGTTGCGCGATGCTGTCGACGCTCGCCCGACTCGAAGGACAGCGCGACCGACTCGCCCTCGTCGCTCCTGCCCCTGCCTCTCCCTCGACCTCGCCATCTCCAGCCGCCAAGAACCCCTTTGAGCTTCCTCCTAACACGGACGAGGACGGCAAGAGCAAAAAGATGACGTCGTCGCGCAAGGATCGGCGTCGCAAGGCGCAGAAGCTCGTCGACCGGGTCAAGGCTGTCGTCGATGCGGCAGACTGGGAGAAAGACCCCGGGCCCGACGTCACGATAGACAAGAGCGACTCTGCAGCGGGCAAAGTCAACCGCTTTGCGCGAGTGCGTCTTGTCTTTGTTCTCCGAGTCCCGTCCTTTGCTCGTCTGGCAGAGACTGACGCGAGACCTTCTCGCAGACGCCCGACCTCCTCGCCATTCACCTCAGCCGCTCCACGCATTACGGCTACTCGGGCGCCATCAAGAACTCGTGCCAAGTCACTTTCCCCGAATACCTCAACCTTGCACCTTTCTGTGACGGTGCCGCGCCGCCGCCCCGGTCGGCCTCCTCGGCCTCGCCCGACCTCCAGGACGTCTACCGCCTCGCGTCGCTCGTCGTGCATTACGGCTCGCACTCGTTTGGTCACTACGTCGCGTTCCGCCGCCGCCCAGACCTTGGCGCCGATTCTGGCCTTACCACCAGCTCCGACGAAGAGCGGGCGAGTCCGTCGGCCTCGCTGCCGGACTGGTACCGCATCTCGGACGAGACGGTCGACCCATCCAACATCCACGAGGCGTTGCGCGCGAACCCTTTCCTACTCTTCTACGAGCGCGTCCGCAACGACGACCGGCTGGCCGGAGAGGCGGCAGACCCCGACGCGGGCCCGCGGGCTCACGGCGCGCTGGCGGGCGGTGCGATGGCGCGGGTGGTGGAGAGCTGGCGCGCTGCGCAGAGGCGGGATGCAGCCAAAAGGTCGGCCGCAGAGGGAGGATCGACATGAGGCGGAAGCGCGAGAAGGGAGGCGCGCCGGAGCCGAACGACGGACTTTAGGTCGAGCCGGCGACCCCGCAACTTTGATCGGGCGCAAAAGTGAGGGCTCGCTCGCTTTGACTTCATCCCTGCGCTGTGCTCGTGCCGCTCGAGCTCGCTGTGTTCCTAGCTTCATCCGACGACAATCTCGAGACCCGCGCGCGCCAACACGGACGCCGCTTGCCGCCTTGTGCTTCTCTCGCCCGCCCGCTCACCCGCACCGCCACCTCTCGCCCGAACCTTGCCTCGACGCGTCTGCACGACTCTCCACCTCCCTCGTCCGGCTACACATCAACATGTCGACCTCGAGTCGAGCACCTACCATCGTCGAGCGCACGCCGTCGGGCAGGAGCGCAGCGAAGGATGTCGAGAAGCAGGAGGTCACGGCGGGGCCCGCTGCAGTCGGCGCAGTCGGACAGGGTCAACACCTCAAACGCAACATGTCAAGCCGGCACGTCGCCATGATGTGCGTCACCTCTTTCATTCGGGATATGGTCGAAGGAGGCGCGTTGCAGGTCGACAGGACCGACGACGAGGCCGCGCCTCGAGACTCGCTCGGCTCGACGAACGCTGACCTCCCTCCATTCTGACTGTCTATCCTACCAGCTCGATCGGTGGTGCCATTGGCACGGGTCTGTTTCTGGGAACGGCGACCGCGTTGGAACGAGGAGGGCCGGTGCGTTTCGGGCTCAGGGTGGCTCGCGCTCGCCTCGCCGCATCACACGCTGACCTCTCGATCCCTGCAGCTCGGCCTCTTCCTCGGCTACTCAATCATGGGTACGATTGTCTACTCTGTCATGGTCGCGCTCGGCGAGATGGCGTCGGCCCTGCCCGTCCCCGGAGGTCAAGTGACGCTCGCCGCTCGTTTTGTCAACGGACCGCTCGGATTTACCGTTGGTTGTGAGTCGCTCCTCTTCTCTTCCGCAATGTCGCTCTGTCGGAGGAGTACAAATGCGCGATCCCGGCACCTTTCGACGCAACGACCTCGCGCCTCCGTCTAGGGCACCTCGCTGACCTGTCTTTCGTCGGGTCCACGTAGGGTGGAACGCGTACGACTACCTCTTGGCGCTTCCTGCAGAACTGTCAGCGTCTGCTGTCTTGATTAGGTTGGTCGGCCTTGTTCGTGCCGCTTGAGCGAGATGTGCCAGTTGAGGCCCTCGCGACGTCTGCGCTGACCCCCTTTCTCTCGCAACAGCTATTGGGACAAGTCGACGAACCCGGCAGTATGGATCACCGTGACAGGCGTCGGCGCTGTCGCGATCAACATGGCCGGCTCGAGGATGTAGTGCGTCCCCTCTCTCTCTCCCTCTCTCTCCTGCCGTCCGCCGTTGGCGGCCAGTCGCTCGACGGCTGGTGCGCAGGCTCCACGACGGAGCCGCAGCGTGTCAGGCTGCGGTCTGGAGACGGGAGGACGGTCACTGACCTGTTCTCTCCTTCCTCTCGTGCAGCGGCGAGACCGAGGTACGGCCCCTCTCGACGCCTGCGAGCGAGCAGTACTGATCCTCGCTTCCGATGGCGACAGTTCTGGTTCTGCTTGATCAAGGTCATCACCATCATCGGCCTCGTCATCCTGGGCATCATCCTCACCGCGGGCGGGGGCCCTTCTGGACAGGTCATCGGCGGCCGCTACTGGTGCGTCTGAATTCGCTTCGTATTCGCCGGCCGTCACGGTCCACGTACCGTTCCCGAATCTCTCGAGCTCGATCCGAGTGAAGAGTTGACCGGTTGACACGGCGCGCGCGAGCAGGCACGACCCCGGCCCCTTCGTCAATCTCCTGGACATCCCCGGCGCGCTCGGCCAATTCCTGGGCTTTTGGACTGTTCTGACACGTGATTCGAAGCCCCGCCCTTTCCAATCCGACGTTCGCTGACCTTCGACCACCACCCCTGCGCAGAGGCCGCCTTCTCGTACAGTGCGTCGCTACTGAGGTGCCCACGGCGCCCGTGCGAGACAGGACACTGATCGGCGTGTCACCTGCGAGCAGTTGGCTCGGAGATTGTCGCTCTCGCAGCCGCCGAGACGAAGAACCCTCAGCGCGCCGTGCCCTCTGCGATCCGCAAGGTGCGTTGCTCTCCCCTCGGCTCGCCGCGGCAGCCCTAGCTGACGGCCTTCCCTCTGAAGGTCTGGATTCGCCTGCTCCTGTTCTACGTGTCGTCGGTCATCGTCATCGGCCTGCTCGTGCCGTCGAACGACCCCCGCCTGAACTTGAGCACCGGCGATGCCGCTTCGTCGCCCTTCGTCATTGCCATTCAAGATGCCGGCATCTCGGTGCGTCACGCTCGCACCCTTCTCCAGCTCGCCCGCGACTAACGCGGCGGCCCTCCTGCCCTCCTCTCGCCCTCGACTCACGCGGCGGCCCTCCTGCCCTCCTCTCGCCCTCGACTCACGCGGCGGCCTTCCTGCCCTCCTCTCGCCCTCGATTAACGCGGCGGCCCTCCTGCCCTCCTCTCGCCCTCGACTTTGCTACTCCGTCACGGCCTCCCTCTATCGCAGGCTCTTCCGAGCGTCATCAACGCTGCAATCCTGACGTCGGCATGGTCCGCCGCATCGTCCGACATGTACACGGCGTCGCGCACGCTGTACGGTCTCGCGCTGCAAGGGAACGCGCCCCGGATCCTCGCACGCACGACCTCGTGGGGTGTCCCATGGGGTGGCGTCGTCGTTGGCTCGGCGTTTGCGCTGCTGGCGTACATGGCTGCTGGCGCAGGTCAGGCTGGCGAGGTACGTCTGCGCGCTTTAGGCGTTTTGCGCTGGCGACCCTTTCCACAAGACTGACGGCCTCGCTTCGACAGGTCTTTGGCTGGTTCGTCAATATGACGAGCATCGCGGGCTTGCTCGTGTGGCTGTCGATCCTCATCACCTATGTCCGGTTCCACCGCGGCGCCAAGCTGCAGGGCATCGACCGCCGCGCACTGCCGTATTTTGCGCCGTGCCAGCCGTACCTGTCGTACTACGGGCTCTTCATGATCGTCGTCATCCTCTTCTTTGCCAAGTTCACCGTCTTCATCGACGGACAGTGGGACACTGCGGATTTCGTCACGACCTACCTGGTGCGCCGTCGTCGTCGAGCTGCTTCCCGGGCTCTCCGTCCCACGTTCACGACTCACACGGCCCTGTCGCATTGCGCGCAGCCCATCATCCTCTTCCCGATCTGCTACGTCGGCGTGTACTGCCACAAGCGGTGGATCGCCCGTCTGCCGCGCAGCGAGTGCGTCTCTCTTCCGTTAGGCTCCAGCTCTCGCCCCGTCGCTGATGCGCTCTCGTCCGCTTGCGCAGGTGGGGCCTGCGGCCGCTGGCTGAGCTCGACTTTGTCTCGGGCAGTCGAGTGGTCGAGGACGGGCTCGACGAAGAGGCGGATGCTGGACGACCCAAGAGTTGGTGGGCGCGCGCCATGGACGCCGTCTTCTGAGTTGCTTCTGAGCCCGTTGTGCTAGATCGGAGGAGTATCATAGACTCGCAACTAGACAGTACAGGGCTGCCGGCGCGCGAAGGGCGGTCGAGCGAGAGGTCCGGGCGCTGAGACACGCGACCGAAAGCAGCGACCTCAAAGTGCCCTCGTTCACGGCGTGACTCGATTCGGTCGTCTGTTCAACGAGTCGTAATGACTACAAAGCCTTGCACGAGCTACCCAGAGGGGGTTTGATGCGCGGGTGATGGAGCGGCCGCGAGGGAAAAGAGGGCGAGCAGAGCACACCTCCCCTCCTGCTCCCCCTCCCACCGCTCCTCGCACTTGACAAGATGGCTGCTCCCGCTGAAGCGTCGATGCCCACCTTCAAGCTCGTCCTCGGTGCGTGCGCTCTCCCCTGCGAGGCCGTCGCGGCTCTCAGTGGCCGAGGGGTGGTAGGAGCAGCGAAGCTGACCAGTCGCTCGCCCTCTCCCTCGCCTTCCCTGGACCTTGTGCATGCGCTGTGCCTGCTCGACCTGCACTTGCATCTCGCTGCGCCCGCCCGCCTCTCCTCCCGCTCTCTGCGTCCCCTTGCATCGCCCCCTCGACCTCGTTCAACCGCGCCGCCCTCCCTCGTCGAATGCAGTCGGCGACGGTGGCACGGGCAAGACGACCTTTGTCAAGCGTGTGCGTGACAGCCTCTGTACGCTGTCTTCTTGTTCGAGCGCTGACCTGGCCTGTGGACCCCCTCTCGCAGCACTTGACCGTGAGTCGAGATGACGCCGACCCTCGAATGGTGGCCCCGTGTGCGCGAGACAAGAACCGGGGGAACTGACTGCTGCTGTGCTTGCTTCTTTACCTCGACAGGGCGAGTTTGAGAAGAAGTACATCGGTGCGTCGCAGGATCATCCCGCTCACTCGCGCTCCTCGGTGACCCGCGACCTGACTGACCCCTGCCTCCCCCTTGCGAAACAGCCACCCTCGGTGTCGAGGTCCACCCTCTCACCTTCCACACCAACTTTGGCACCATCTGCTTCAACGTGTGGGACACGGCCGGCCAGGAGAAGTTCGGCGGTCTCCGCGACGGCTACTACATCCAGGTGCGTGCATTCTCGGGGCGTGCGTCCGTGTGACTGTGCTGACTCGCGTGCCCGTGCTGCGACTGCGACTACTACAGGGCCAGTGCGGCATCATCATGTTCGACGTGACGTCCAAGATCACGTACAAGAACGTGCCCAACTGGCACCGTGACCTCGAGCGCGTCTGCGAGAACATCCCCATCGTGCTCTGCGGCAACAAGGTCGACGTCAAGGTGCGCGCTCTCTCTCTCTCGTTGTGGCTGTCGTGTGTGTCTGTGGCGAGCCGGAGCTGACCCGGTTCTGCTCGAATGTGCAGGAGCGCAAGGTCAAGACGGGCGCCGTCACCTTCCACCGCAAGAAGAACCTCCAGTACTTCGAGATCTCGGCCAAGAGCAACTACAACTTTGAGCGCCCCTTCCTGTGGCTCGCGCGCAAGCTGGTCGGCAACGCCAACCTCGAGTTTGTCGCCGCGCCCGCGCTCGCACCGCCCGAGGTCCAGGTCGACGCGTCCCTCATGGCCCGCTACGAGTCCGAGTTGACGGCGGCAGCGGCGGCCCCTCTCCCCGACGAGGACGATGCGGACCTCTAGGTGGCAGTCGGAGCCGGTCCCGGAACGTGTGTGCAATGCTGTCGTTTGCTTGTTCTCTCCCTCTTTCTCGTCTCTGGCCTCTCCTTCTCGTCTCAATACGGTGAGGCGTGGTCGACGTCCCGAGAGAGTGCACGGATCTCTCGAACGTTGCGCGCACACTCGTGAGTGCGTGTGTGTGTGTGGGGATGTGTGTGTGTGCACAGGCCACGGCGAACGAGAAAGTGCGCGGAGCTCGAGCGACGCGGGCGAGTCGCCACTGCAGCGGCAGCGAATCCTCCTAGCGCCCGACAGGACCATGCACTGAACCGTGCCTCGCATGACCCAGTCGGCTGAGACGACAAGGGAGCCCAAGCAAGGGAGCACAGCTTGTCAACTTGGGCAGGCGGCGTGAGCGCTGTGAGCGCCCGTCTCGCTTCGGAATCGCTGCGGCGTTCTGCTGCGGCCTCTCACCTGACGGACTCGTTTTAGGGAGTCCTGAGGAGGTGACCCGCGAGGCGCAACGGATAGAGAAGGACCGATGTACACAACGCTTCGACGCACTGACGCGACTGCCACTGCTCTCGCTCTCCCCCGGCGCGCAGCTGATCAAGGACAGGCGACGACACTTTGCACAGGTCTATCTTTGTACTTTGAGCGATCTAATGCGGAGACGGCAGGGGCGCGGGAAGAGGCGTCTACTGCTTCGTGTTGGAGAGGACAAAGCGGTAGCGCGCCTTGCCGGCCTCCATGTCCTGCAGGGTCTGCGTGGGGCCGAACATCGAGCTCTCGTCAGCTAATTTGTCCAAGGTAAAAAGCGAGAGACCAGGTCGGTGCGCCTCACCTGCGACGTCTGCGACATGGGGCGCGTCTCGGTCCACGCCTTGATGCCGTGCTTGGCCGCGAGGTCAAACAGCTCGGCGATCTCGGACGTGCCGCCGATGAGGGACCCGGCGAGCGTGAGCGACTTGCCGACGAGGGCGTGGGCGAAGAAGGGCGGGAGCTTGGACTCGGGGAGGGCGCAGAGGCTGTGGGAGCGGCGCAGTGAAGACGTCGCGCGTGAAGGGTCAGGACGATGCATTGCCGGGAGACAGTGGACACAGGGAAGCGCGAGGAGGCGGGACGCACATGACGGCACCGAGGCGCTTCATCATCGGGAAGTAGAGCGAGTCGAGCGGGAGGTTGTCGCTTGGGGCCGTGATGAGGATGATGTCGAACGTGTTGGCCCACGCCTTGGCCGTCTCCTTGGCGTCCTTCGCAATGATGAAGTTGTCGCGCTTGACGCCGAGCTTCTCGGCGTCCTCGATCTTGGACGCCGAGTGCGAGAGGGCGTAGGTCTCGGCGCCCATGGCGCTCGCGATCTGGAGGGCGAGGTGACCGAGGCCGCCAATCTGTTGCGAAAGGGGAGGGGAGAGCCAAAGGTCAGGACGCTGCTTAGCGACTCGACGCAGCGCAGTGACGTGGGAACAAGGAGGGGAGGGGAACGGAGACGCACGCCAACGATGCCGACCTTCTTGCCCGGGCCAGCGCCGAAGCGCTTGAGCGGCGAGTAGACGGTCACACCAGCGCACAGGAGCGGCGCCGTCGGCTCCGGCTCGAGGCCGTCCGGGATCGGGACCGCGAGCGCGCCCTTGACGCGGGTGTGGTCTGCGTACCCTCCCTGCGACACGGTGCCGTCCTCCCACTTCGAGTTGTAGGTCCCCACCATGCCCTTCTCGCAGTGCTGCTGCAGGCCGGCCTTGCAAGCGTCGCACTCGAGGCACGAGCCGGCCTGGGCGCCGACACCGACGCGCTGGCCGAGCTTGAGGTGCTTGACGTTGTCACCGATGCGGACGACCTCGCCGATGACTGCGTGGAAAGTAGATGCACTGTCAGTAACTAGTCGAGCCAAGACTGTGTCATGTGCGCCGGTAAGGAAGGAAGGGAGGTGGTGAGAGGGGAGGAGGGGGAAGGGGCGGATGGGCGCAGAGCGGTAGACTCACTCTCGTGGCCGACACTGCGCGGTGCAAGACAATCAGTCAACACAGTCATCTCAGTGGAGAAGCGAGAGACACGCGCGGAAGAAGGAGACGGAGCGAGGAGGACGCACATGCACGGGTACGAAGTCGGAGCGGGCCACTGGTTCTGGATGGTGTGGAGGCACGAGCCGCAGACGCCCGAGCAGGTGATCTTGATGTCGATGTCGTCCTCGGACCACTTCTTCGGCGTGTCTGGACGAGGGGGAGCGAGGAGGAGGGGGTCGGGGGTCAGCCAGGGTGGCCTTCTCAAGAAAGCGCGCGCACAGCTCGAGGGCTCTCATGGGAGACGCACAGGACCAGGGCTGGGTCTTGAGGGCCTTGCCGTCAGCCTGTGTTGGTGCGGTGCGGTGCAGAGAGGGGCGAGGGTCAGCGGACAAAGTGGCGGGTTGATCGCGGAGGAGGCGCACCTCGGTGAGGGCGGCCTGGCCCGTGAACTGCTCGGGAACGGTAGACATGGTGCTGGGTGTGTGCTTGGGAGGTCTCGGGTGAGGTGAAGAAGGACAAGAAGCAGGGGGGCGTTGGCGAAGGAAGACTCGGACGTTCGCCGAGTTGTGCAGCGGCCGGCATGTCCGAGACGCGCGCCGCTGCGGCGAGACACTTTCCCCGACGGGGGCTCTCCAGCTAGATCTGTCAGCGATGATGCACCGCGCTTATTTTTTCCCACAATCATCAACCCGCGGGCACGCGCGCGCCCTGTCCGAACGGACTGCAGCACTCTTGTAGCCGCGCTTAACCAACTCCGCGCGCGCGCGCGGACGAATCGCAGCGAGGCGCGGATCGGCTTCAGCGATGAGCGCGGGTCGAGACTCGGTCGAGACGTCGAGCAGAGTCGGACGAGTGGAGGACGGGTGCAGTGGTTGCAGTGCAAGCGCGGCTAAGATTGCACGGGGTTTGACAAGCGACGACGGGAGGAGAGAGAGAGAGAAAAAGAGAGAGAGAACAAGCACAGGGGTATCAGTGGTGGCACAGCAAGTAAGGGGGTGGGCGGACAGCGGGAGCGCGCGGCTCTTGATCAGGTCGAGTCGGTCTTGTGGGCCTGCTCGGCGTCAAAGGCGGCCTTCTCCCGCAGGTACCGCTCCTTGTCGGCCGCGTACGCGTCCGTGTAGCGCTGCAGGCGGAGCGACGCGCAACGTCGAGGTCAGCGAGAGGTCGCGCGGGTTGGTGACCCTCTCGAGGCTCTCCTCTGTGTCCGTCGCGATCCCACCCACACAGGAACAAAGAGGGAGCAACGCACCTTCTTCTCCTCGTCCGAGAGGGCACGCCATGCCTGCGCCATGAGCTTGCTCTGCTCGAGGATGTCGGTCTCGCCCTGGAGCACGTCCGAGTCGACGCCTCGCGCGCGGACCTCTTGCGAGAAGCTGCGCGTGCAGAAAATGGGAGCGTCAGTGCGTGGCTGGCGATGCCAAACTCTCTCACGCCCTGGCGGCCCCGGACGAGCAGGCCCGAGCGACTGTAGCGCGGCGAGAGACCAAGCGACGGAGACTCGACGCACAGGATGTAGGCCGTGACCGGCTTCTTGGGCTCTCCCTCGAGCCTCAGGTTGGCCTTGTGGCTCAGGCCCAGCTTGCGCCTCCGTGCGCGGACGGCGTTCTCCTCCTTGATCATGTCGGGCGTGAGGGTCGCCTTCCACGCGTTGAGGATGTCCGGGTACGCGCGGCGCTGCTCCTCGCTGCGCTCGTGCAGCGCCGCCTTGTCCTCGGCCGAGAGGGCCTGGTACTGCGGCGTCGCATCCTTGACGAGGATCGAGACGCTCGGGAGCTTCTCGCCTTCTGCGAGGGAGCGCTTCTTCTCCTGTGGGGTTCAAAGGGAACATCAGCTCGAGCTCGATGGAACGCCAGCAAGGGAGGGCTGGCGAGCGCACGGCGATAAAGTCGCCGAGGAAGATGCCCCAGGCGTTCTGCGGTGCCTTGGGCGGGTGCAGCGACGACGTGGTGCGAGGCTTCTTGACCTTTGCCTCCTTCTCCTTGAGCTTGAGCTTGCGCTCCTTGACTGCGTCGGGCACACCTCAAGGTCAGCCCAGGCAGCGGGGCAAACAGGACGGCCACGAGGGGAATGGGTGCGCACGCTTGTCGGCAGCGGCCTTTGCGCGCTCCTTGTCGCGCTGGGCCTTTGCGCGTTCCTTGTCACGCTGAGCCTTGTCCTTCTGCTTGCGTGCGCGCTCCTTCTCGCGTTCCTTGCGCGCGCGTTCGCGCTCCTTGCGGGCGGCCTCCTTGTCCTTGCGGGCTTGGGCCTTCTCTGCCTTGCCGCCCTGGCCCGAGCCGGCCGAGGCGCGGAGGTTGGTGGTCTCGCGTGTGGTGGAGCTGGCGTGGCGGGTGGTGGCGTGGAGGCGGTGGAGGGAGGGGGAGAGGGGTGCGACGGATGAGGGGGAGGGGGAGGGGGAGGGGAGGGCGCGAGCGAGCGGGAGGGAGAGGGCGAGGGAGCGGGTCGGGGTGAATGCGCGTGCGATGAGGGTTGAAGAGCGCAGCATGGCGTACACGGTGTTGGCTCTGCAAGGAACTCAGGAGCAGAGAGAGAGAGGAAGAGCCGAGAGGGGAAGGAGGCAACCACTCGACGCGCCGAGTCGAGTGCACAACACGCCTCGCCGCCCTTGATCCACACTCCAGTGGCAGTGCGCTGCTGCTCTAGACAGCTCAACACACGCGCGCAACAAGTCACCTGCTCTTTGAGCGAGCGAGTGACGTCGGGTCCTCGTCCTCGTCCTCCTGGGTGCCCCTCCCCCGCCTGGCTCCCCGCCTGGTGTGCTGCTGCTCCCTGCTGCCCTCTGAATCAAGATCCCTAGCTTCCCCTTGACCTCTTGTCACGAGTGCGTGTCCTACTTTCATCCCCGACCCCGAGCCTCGCCGCCCCCTCCCTCCCCCCACCTCTCGCTGACCGTGTCGCGCCAAACACCAGTGCCCCTCCCCGACGAACGCCGCACCGGCCGCGCATCAGACCTCATCAAACGTTTCCAGGCCGCGGTCGACTCCAACGCCGAATCCCCGCTCACCGTCTCGTCCTCGTTCGCCTCGCCGGGCAGGCCCCGCGTCTCGTCCGGCGGTCGCGCCGTCGCAAAGCCACGCGAGAGCCTCGGCGCGTCAGCGTCGTCGTCCCCGCGTAGCGTCGACCAACGCGACAGTGCACCCGCACCGCCCGGCGAGCAGCAGCAGGCGCCCGAGGGCGACGACAGCTTGACCGCGTTCCGCAGCGCCGGCTTGAGCACCGAGCCACAGGTGCCGGTCGAGCAGCAGGGGCGCAAGAATGCCGCCGAGGCGTTCCCCGACATGCACAAGGCGCCCGACGTTACCCTCGCCAAGGACAAGGCGCAGCCTGCCGACACGGAGCCGGCGGGACAGGAGGCGGTCGAGCCCGCCCCCAACGTCGACCGGCCTTCTCGCCAGAGCTCACCACTCCCTCCCCACCCCGTCGTGACCCAGGCGACACTCGACGATTCGCCTGCGCCCGAGCCAGTGCCCGGCTCGACCGACTCGATCACGGGTCGTGCCCCCTCTCAGGAGCCCACATCCGTCGAGGCCCTCTCGCCGCGGTCGCCCTCGCCCGCTCAGTCGTTCAAAGAGGGCCTGTCGAGGCCGACGTCTCCCTCGGCGGACGACAAAGCGCTCCGCGTCCCGCCGACAACGGACGACAGCTCGCCTCCGCCTTCGCCTCCTCCGCCCGCGCGCCCCGAGTCACCGGCACTGGTCCCCCTCCCCGAGCGCGCCGCGAGCCCCCTCGCCGCACCCGTTCCGGCGGCCGCGCCCGCTGCGTCCCCCTCGGCCTCGAGCCCCTCCGTCTCGACATCCACCTCCTCCCCCCTCTCCCGCACGCGCTCCCGCCCCTCGCGCTCGCCCACCCAGCCGCGCAACCCCAAGCTCCATTCCCAGGCACAGGCACAGGCACAGGCGCAGCCGACCGTCCCCCTCCCGACGACCGGCCGGGGCCTCACGACCCCGACCGCCTCCTCCCTCGCCAAGGCGCGCCCGCGCGTCCCTTCCTCCTCCTCCCCCTCCTCCTCGTCTCCCGCCTCCGGCCCCGCGACGCCCGCGCGCGCCCGCGCGGGCGCCCGCACACCGGGCAGCACGTCCAGCAGCCCCGAGCTGCCGCGCTCGGCGCGCATGAGCCCGACCACCAGCCGCGATGGGGTCGGCTCGGCGGCGACGGCGGCGGCGGGGGGCACGGGCTTGGGGGTGGGGATGGGGATGGCGCGGTCGAGGTCTGGCGGAGGAGGAGGAGGGGCGGCGAGCCCCGCGGGGACGGAGCGCAGGGCGGGACCCGCGCAGGGACCGTCGACGACCTCTGCGCCGCTGCGGGTCCGCGGGGGCGCGACGCCCGGTCCTGCCGGGGTTGGCAAGGTGGCGAGGCGCGGGAGGATTGGGCTCGCGGGCGCGGCGGGGGCGAGGAGGCCTGTGCGCAAGGATGCGGATGCGGATGCTGCTGGGGCCGGGGGAGAGGGCGACGAGGCGCGCGACGCGGCGCAGGAGGAGGGGGGGAGTGGTGGAGCCGCGAAGGTCGGCACACAGGTGGAGGAGGAGGAGGGGGCTCACGAGCAGGGAGGCGAGGGTCGGAAGAGCACGGACGACATCCCCGTCTTTCAGGGCTTTGGCGCCTCTCGGCCGCATGGGCGCATCCCGATCCCGATGCAGCCCGCCGCAGAGGGGGAGAAGCCCCGCGCTGTCATGGCGGACGAGGTCGAGGCTGCGGGGAGGAAGGCGCGCGAGGAGGAGGAACAGGCGGGTGAGGGAGAGAGGGAGGGGAAGGAGAAGGGCGACGAGGAACAGTGACGACTTTGACGACCACGGTGCGCTCGCACCCGCAGTGTCCGTAACGTTTGCAACAGCACCTATCTACATGCACAGCGCACGAGGCCAGCTCGCCTCACTGCCTCGTCAGCAGCGTCCAGCTCCACCCATCCTTCCCCAGCGCCATCCGGTCATTGATCGCCCCGCCACTCGTCGAGCTCAGCTCGCTCCCGACAAAGAAGTCACTCCGCGCGAGCACCTGCTGCTCGACGACGGCGAGGACGTCGCCGTAGCTCGCGGGCCAGCCGAGCGCGGCCGTGTCGGCCGGGGTGAGCAGGTCCGACAGGAGGACGGCGCCGCGCGAGCGGAAGTAGGCGAGCGAGGTCGTGTTGTTCTCGTCTGTTGCGAGGTAGAAACTGCGCGCGAGCGAGCGAACGAGCGAAGGAGAGTCAGGGTGGAGCTCAGACGAGAAACACAGCGCAGGGCTCGGAAAGGAACGCACGGGTCCCCCTCGCGCGGCAGCCTGTCGTCAAAGTGCTCCCTCAGCACCTCCACCCCCCGGCCGAGCGCATCCCTCGTCTTCTCAAAGTGCACCTCCGCATCCTGCGCCGGCGACCACCTGATGCCGACAAAGTCCCCCCTCCGCAGGTGCGCCGCAACCCACCTCCGTCCCTCGACGCGCGTCCCCATCCGCGCCGCGAGCGCCTCGCCCAGTCGTCGCACGCGCGCGGGGGCGCGTATCCCCTGCAGGACGAGGTCGACGAAGGATTGGCGCGCGGAGGGCGAGGTCAAGTGGAGGCCGCCGGGCTTGCGCTGGTCGTGGAGGTTGCCTTCGAGGTAGACGATCGAGGCGTCGGCGTAGGGAGCGGAGGCGAGCGTCGTCGTGAGGGGGCGGACTTTGCTGCGCAAGGCGAGCTCGATCGAGGGGCGCGCGAGGGCCTTGTTCATGAGGACCCTGCGCAGCGCGGAGTGTGGGCGCGGTCAGCTGCAGGAAGGGAAGGCCGCGGCAGGAGAGACGGACTCGTCGCTAAAGGTGTAGAGGGGCACGACGTCAAAGGCAGCAAGCTGGCGCACGAGCTCGTCGTCGTCGCCCGACACCTTCGCGCTTCGTTTCCGCAGCGCATCCCGCGCCCTCTGCAGGGTCCACACGGGGCGCGAGTCGAGCGCGAGCTTGATCGTTCCGTTGCTGAGCTGTTCGAGCAGGTCGATGTCCGCCGCCTCTGCGCCGCTCGCGAGCGGTGGAGGGCGGTCGACGCGCACAAAGGTGCGGTTCTGGAAGAGGTTTTCGGGCAACGTCGCGGTTGTGAACCCCGTCGGCGTGTATTTGGTCGTGTTCCAGCGCAACGACTCGTCGTAGAGCGCAGGGTCGATGCCGTACAGCGCGAGGAACTCGCGGTAGGTGAGCAGAGGGCCGTAGGACCTGCGCAGCTGAGGGAGGTCGAGAAAGAGCTGCGAACGGGTCCCGGGTCAGGCTCGCGGCTCTTGCAAGGAGGATGAGCGACGCACCTCGATGCTGAGCTTGTACGCCGGGCCATCGTCGTTCCACCTGGACCCGACGACGTCGTCGTGCGCGTTGCGGTCCCGGAAGAAACGCAGCGCGTTCTCCTCGCACACGCTCTCCTCGACCGCGCACGACCTCGCCCAGATCGAGTCGGGCAGGACGGGTATCCGCCCGGCAATCTCGGCGAGCAGCAGCGTCGACTCGAGCATGTAGCTGCGGCGGGAGGCTGGAGATCCAGCGAACGAGCGAACGCGACAAGGTGAAACGGAGCGCACCGCTGGTTGTTGAAGCCGTAAGTGGCCCAGCCGTCCTTGACGAGGTACCGCGGGTTCTCGCCTACAATCCTCGCCAGCTCGCCCACTGACGGCTGGACGTACTCGTCGTCGCCATGTCCCGCCGCCGGTCGATCCCACGCCCACTCCTTCAGCCTCGTCCCATACTCCTTCGCCGTCTCGACACCGTGAGCCACTGCCTCTTTGCCGTGCGCGACGGCGTCCCTGCCGCGATGCGTGGCGCTCCCGAGTGCGATGGGAGCGAGGAGGCCGGCGGTCGCGGCGAGGGTCGCGAGGGCGAGTCGGAAACGCAAGGTGGGCGCGAGCCGGTGGCGTGGTCGAGCCTGACCCTCTGCACCGACGAGGTGGTAGGCCGACATATCCCAGGCGGGCCTTCGCTCGTAGAGTGCGTGTGCAGCGAGAGGGCGATGTGGGGCGGCGAGGCAACCTGCCCGGCCGTGTGCTGCTTGCGGTTGAGCTTGGCTAGTCTCGTAGATGCCAGAGGCCTAGATTGTGCTCTTCTGCGCGCGACAACGGGGGGCGCGAGCGAGGAGGAGAGTTGCGAGCACAATGCGAGCAGGTCGATCAAGCGGAAAGGGCTTGACCACCCAAGCTCTACGGCACAGATGAGTGGGGCCAAGACCTTACTCATGCAATCACCGAGCCGTTCCAACCTTGAGACTAGCGCAAGAGGGAGCAACGTCAAGTGAGACGCGGACTCTGCGGCGGGTGCTGGGGGGAAACTGAGGGCGCGCCCCAACTCTCGTGGCCTCGTCCTCCCTCGCCACCTCCTCCCCTCCTCCCCCTCAGCTTGGACGTGCACCAGCCATGCTCTCCCGCTCCCTCCGTCCCCTCGCCGCCGCCCCGCGCGCCGCCGCCCTGCGTGTCGCCGCCCTCTCGTCGAGCGCCGCCCAGTCGGCCCTCCAGCTCCAGCAGGCGTCGAGCCGCGCTCAGCTCCGCGTCGCACTCGACGCGGCCCGCCTCACCGCCGTCTCGCCCGCTGGCGCGAGGCGATTCGCCAGCAGCGAGCCCAGCTCGGATGGCTCGGTCGACGTGAGTCCCTCTGCGATTGTCAGACGGGGTAGATGCGCCACGATGTCGCCCGTGGCTGGACGCGCGCGCGCGTATACTACACATGCACGCTCTACAACTACATACAGCCGCCACGCACGCGTCAAGGGCGCCTCGAGCGCAGCGCGATGTGGGCGGGCACGGCGCCGCCTCTCCGACTGGGGCCACTGCCGCCAGAGCTCATCAGCGCCAGCCAGCTTGTCCTACGAACGCGTTCGCTGATTACACTTTGAGTCTCTCACGACACGCAGATGACCGTCCGCGAGGCGCTCAACTCGGCCATGGAGGAGGAGATGACCCGCGACGAGACCGTGTTCGTCCTCGGAGAGGAGGTCGCCCAGTACAACGGTGCCTACAAGGTGCGCTCCCCTGTCTTGTCGTCTCTGCTGTATCGACGCGCCGTAGCTGACACGCTCCGTGCACACAGGTCACCAAGGGCCTGTTGGACAAGTTTGGCGAGAAGCGTGTCATCGACACCCGTGCGTCGTCCTCTCGCCCTCGGTTTTGCACCCTTTCTCGCGCTCCCACTGACCCCTCGTTGTTCAAACCTGCGCGTACAGCCATTACCGAGGCTGGTTTCTGCGGTATCGCCGTCGGCGCGGCGTTCGCTGGCCTCCGGCCCGTGTGCGAGTTCATGACCTTCAACTTTGCGATGCAGGCGCGTCCTTTCCCTCGCTCCTTTAAGTGTGCAGGCAGTCACTGACTCGGGTCTCGCACGCGCAGGCGATCGACCAGATCGTCAACTCGGCCGGCAAGACCTACTACATGTCGGGCGGGTGCGTTGAGGCTCCGCTCTGCGCCTCCCTGCCTGGGACAAGTCTGACCTCTAATGTCTTGCAAACAGCAACGTCCCTTGCCCGATTGTCTTCCGTGGCCCGAACGGTGCCGCTGCCGGTGTCGGTGCGCAGCACTCGCAGGACTACGCTGGTGCGTCCCCACTCGCAGCCCATCTTCCTCT
The DNA here is from genome assembly GCA_006352295.1 of Rhodotorula diobovata. Taxonomy (NCBI): domain Eukaryota; kingdom Fungi; phylum Basidiomycota; class Microbotryomycetes; order Sporidiobolales; family Sporidiobolaceae; genus Rhodotorula; species Rhodotorula diobovata. The sequence continues at coordinate 206,812 of SOZI01000006.1, read as the reverse complement.
CTGGATGCATCTCTGACGGGCCGTCTTGCTTCACAGCGTGGTACGGTCAGATTCCGGGTCTCAAGGTCGTCTCGCCCTGGTCGGCGGAAGACTGCCGTGGTCTCCTCAAGGTGTGTGCCACCTCGAGCGATTCTGGCCATTCCCACCGGCGCTCAGTCTCCTCCTTCCCTTCTCCCCCAGGCCGCCATCCGCGACCCTAACCCCGTCGTCGTCCTCGAGAACGAGATCATGTACGGCCAGTCGTTCAAGGTGTCGAAGGAGGTCGCCTCGCCCGACTACCTCCTCCCTATCGGCAAGGCCAAGGTCGAGCGCGAGGGCAAGGACGTCACCATTGTCGGCCACTCGCGCATGGTCGGCCTCTCGCTCGATGTTGCCGAGAAGCTTTACAAGGAGCAGGGCATCGAGTGCGAGGTCATCAACCTGCGCTCGATCCGCCCTCTTGACATCGAAACCATCAAGGCGTCGGTCAAGAAGACCAACCGGTGCGTCTCTCTCTCTATTCGCGAACCCGTTCCACGTTCCGAGAACTCCCCCTGACGGATCCACTCGCACGCCTCGCGCGAACACAGCCTCGTCACGGTCGAGGGCGGCTTCCCCATGTTCGGCGTCGGCTCGGAGATCTGCGCCCAGATTGTCGAGAGCGAGGCGTTCGACTACCTCGACGCCCCGGTTGAGCGCGTCACGGGCGCCGACCTCCCGACTCCGTACGCCGCGAGCCTCGAGGGCGCTGCCTTCCCGGACGAGGCCGTCATCGAGAAGGTCGTCCTCCGCTCGCTGTACCGCTCGTAGAGCGCCAATCGACCGGTGCCTCTAGGCTCGTCGTGCGGTGATGCAGCAGAGCTGTCATTGCCGTCTGCGTCCGCCGTCCCTCCCCTCCTCTCGCCTTTCTTTCCCCCAGCCGTCCCCTCTCTCCGTCGTGCGCCGCCTTCCTTCCCCTCTCCACTCTGCCTCGTCTCTCACCCTTTCCTCTCTGTCACGACCGAAAAGGGCATCATCGCCCTCTCCACCCACCACTGCCCCGCGCACACTCACGTCGACGAGGGTTCCCGTCCCCCCCCCTCTCAGCTTTCTCCTCCCCGGTCTCCACGTTCCCTCTTCTGGTTCTGCTCCCCTCTGTCCTCCCTCCTTGGTTTTTAGACGCGCCTTTTCTGTCGCCCCCTCTCTCTCTCGATCTCTTTCTCCCCTCTCTCTGGAACAAGTCTTCGCAAAGCGCGGTTCTCTCCGAGTTCTACAGGCACCGGCAGGTGGAGGCACACTGGTCGAGACCCGACCTGCTGCAGCAATTGCAAGTTGAGCAGCTGGCGAGGCCCGATGCAGCGGCGACGACGGCAGACTCGAAAGCGAGAGAGATCGACGCGGGGGCTCCAGTTGGACTCGCGAAAATTGCCCGTGACGAGCCCTGTGTTGCCGCGCTGTCCTCGCGCGCGCGCGCCAATTCGATCGCCTGGCCCACCTCACCGACTCGTGCACGCCTTCGCTTCTCCCTCTCTTCTCTGCGCCCATTCACCTGCCCAGCGCCGCGTTGCAGCGGCAGAACGAGCCGTAAGTCAGACTCCCGGCAGCGCCTAGAGGGACGCACCCGCTCCCGTCCGCCCCATCCAGCCGTCGCCCCTTCTTTCCCCTGGCCCTCCCTCCCTCCTCGCGCCGATCTCTCCGCCTGCCCTTGAGCGTCAACACGCTACAGCGCGCTGTGCCACCATGGGCCCGTCCATCCTCCAGACCATCATGCGCGAGCCCACGCGGTCCTACCAGGACATTTACGACCCCGGCCGCCCTCCCTCGACGTCGTCCCGCCGTCACCGACCCGGCTCGACCACGACCACCAACGGCGGCTTTTCGTCCCCGTCGTCGTCGCGCCCCAGCTCGATCCGCTCGTCAGGCTCTGCCACGTCGGTGCAGGGCCCCGCGTGGGTTAACGGCCAGTGGGAGTGGAGCTCATTCCAGGGCCGCAAGGGGCTCACGGGAGGGTCGCGCTCGCTCTACACGCCGAGCGTCGTCGGGCGCTCCCTCGGTCTCGACCAGCCCCGTGGCGGTGGCGCACAGTCCATCAGGAGCGCCGGAGGCAGCATTTACGAGGGGAGCGAGGACGGCCACAGCGTTCGGAGCGGCGTCAGCGCGAGCGGGAGCGTGAGGACGTCCCTCTCGGCCCCGGGCGGCGAGCGCCGCAAGAAGAAGAAGAGCGGCTCGTCGTCGACAGACGGTGGGGCTGCCGGCGCGTCTACCGTGGCCAAGAGCGGGTACGACACGGCCGCGAGGGGCCGGAGCCTGTCCAACTCGTCGTCGACCACGGCGCTCGAGGCGCGCAGGAGCAGCCGGTTCGACACGGCGCCGCCTCTCCCCAAGTCGTTCTCGACGCGCCTGAGCAGCAACAATGGCGGAGTCGACCAACCGAGTCGCCGCTACTCGTCCGCGGTCCCGACCTCGTCCTCCTCGCCCTCACTCCGCCCTTCCTTCCCGACGTCGCCGACCCTCTCAGCGACCTCGTCCCCTTCGCGGTCCAAGTCGCCCAAGAGCCACCTCTCGTCGGGCGAGACGACCCCCTCGCTCACGTCGTCGTCCTCGTCGGCGCTGTCCTCCGAGCCGCGGACCCCCATCCACGCCACCGCCGACGCGTACCTTCCTGCCCTCGCGCTCGACGGCGACAAGCCTCGTAAGGCCAAGAAGTCCGGGTCGTCCAAGCTTGTGCCGCTCGAGGCGATCCACTCGGTCGAGCCGGAGGTCGCTCCCGAGCCGGCCGTGCAGGACATTCACGCACCCGCAGCTGCGCCCAACGAGGTGCGCCTCTGACTCGAGCCGTAGTATCGTTCCCATGCTGACACGCTCATGCCCTGACAGGATTCGAGCCCGGACGCGCCTTCGTCGCCTGTCCCGGTCCCCGGTCGCTTCTACTCGGTCGACGAAATCTTCGGTGCCGCGGACTCCCCCGCGAACACGGCTACCACTCCTACCACCAAGGAGGAGCCGAAGCCGGAGGCGGCGCTCCCGCTCCCTTCGCCCTTCCTCGCCGCCGATCCTCTCCCGTCGCCTTTCCTCGAGGCCGCGCCCACCGTCGCGCCCGAGGAGCCCACCACAGACGTCGACCCAACACCCTCCGCCTCGGCGGTCCCGCGCCTCAAGCTCACACGCACCGAGTCCGAGCAGAGCCGCATTGGCGTCAGGGGCAGCGTCGAGCTCGAGGTCGACGAGGGCGACAAGGCCGAGTCGCCCGTGCGCGAGAAGCCCGTCAGGCGCAGCTCGCCGGCCATGGAAGAGGTTGCGCAGGAGGGAGGGGAGGAGAAGCAGAGCGTGGAGGAGTCGGACGAGAGCGAGTACGACGAAGACGAAGCCATTACACCCGAGCAGCCGGTGCAGGCGGCCCCGTCCCCGCGCGCGCCTGCCTCGCCGGTGCCGCAGCCGCAGCCCGCTGCTGCGCCCGTCCTGGCGCGCTTCGTCAAGGTCAAACGAGCCGAGTCGGGACGACGCACGCAGGACCCGGCTCCGGCATTGGAGCCCGTCTACGAGGTCGTCCGCTCGTCCAGGGCGCCTCGCTCGACCTCTGGGTCGTCGATCTCGTCCTTTGACCCGCAACCGCGGCCGTCTTCGCCCACCAACTCGGACCTGTCGGCCTCGTCGGGCGGGTCGTACGCCTACGCGGCAGCGACCGACGTCCCCGACTGGCTGAACCGCATCCGCGCCCTCGGCGAGCCCATCCAGCCTCTCGTGACCAACCAGGGCCCGCAGCCCAAGCGCCAGCTCGCCCCGCCGCCGCACTGGACCGTGCAGCAGCTTCGTGCGCGCGAGGGATCGGGCAGCAGCGTCAGCAGCGGGAGCAGCAGCAGCAGCGGGAGGCCCAACATGCCCCGTCCGCGCAGCGTCAAGAGCCTGCGCTCGCGGGCAAAGGTCCTCGAGGGCTTGCCGGAGGAGGCCGAGGCTGAAGCCGAGGCAGCCGCCGCGGATGAGCACGACCGGCGCTCGATCTCGTCGCCGGCGGCACCTGCGTGGGTCCGCAAGGATGGCTTGTCGCCCTCGAGCTCGATCCGCACGACCTCGCCCGGCGCGAATGGCCTGTCGCGCACGTCGTCGCTTGCTCACAGCGTCGGCAGCTCGTCGAGCGGGACCACCGCGTCGCACCGCCGCACGCGCTCGATGGACCTCGAACGCCCGCGCGTGCAGGCTTTGTCGCCCCTCAGCCGCTCGACCTCCGGGTCGACGAGCCGCGCTGGGTCGGCCAAGTCGTCGTCGTCAAGGTCGGCACAGGAGTTTGACTTCGAGGCCATTGCGGCGGCGGCGGCACAGCCCAAGGGGTTCAGCAAATTCCTGCAGCCGCCGCTGGCGTCGTCGAAGGCGGTCAAGGCCCCAGAGCCAATCGTCGTCCGCAACCCGCGCACGTCGTCGCTCGGCCGCGCCGCGTCACTGTACGAGTCCTCGCCCGCGCGCCCGTCGTCCCTATTTGACCCGTCGTCTGCACCGCGACGCTCGTACGAGGACGAGAGTGACGGTGGCCGGTCGGAGTCGGGCTTGTCGATGATGTCGATCATGAGCGCTCCCCAGCTCACGCCTGTCCGGCCGCCCAAGAACCCCGCTCGTCGTCTCAGCGGCAGCTCGTCGGTCAGGCCGCCTGTGCCGTTCCCCGACATGTCGCTCAGCCCGTCGCACTCGCGAACCCAGTCGCCCGCGGGGTCGATCCGGTCCAATGTCGAGCGGTCGACGCCGTCGTTCGCCAGCCTCGACCAGCGCTCGCCTCGCCTCTCGGCGTCCTTCTCGGCCGTCGAGCGCCCCATCATGCAGCGCCCTGTCGTCGCTCCGCCCCCTCCGGCACCGCCCATCACGACTGCTCCGCCGCCCGAACCTCAAGCCGCCTCGTCCGACATCACCCGCAGTGCTTCGCCCGCACCCCGCACCCGCCCTGTCTCGAGCTACCTCCCGCCGAGTGCGAGCGGTGTCGCCAGCATGACCTCGCTCGCTATCGCCCGTCGCTTCGACGGCAAGCAGAAGACGTCGCGGCGCTTTGGCCTGTTCCGCCGCTCGGAAGACGGCGACAGCTCGTCGAGCAACAAGCGGCGCTTCGAGCCGACCCTGGACCTGACCTACGACTCGATCGACGCGGCCTTCTTCCGCAAGCGGGTCCGCAGCGACGAGGTCCTCGTCGAGGTCGTCGCGGCGAGCGTCGACAGGTGGGACCGCGAGCGCGTGTGGCAACTCGCGAGGGGCACGAGCGGTGTCGGGTTCGTCCCTGGCCGCGCCGTCGTCGGCAAGGTGCTCGAGGCCGGCGACGAGGTGCGCAAGGTCAAGAAGGGCGAGCTCGTGTGGGGCCTGAGCCCGCTGCGCAGGGTACGACCCTTTCCCTCCGCTTTCCCTTCCCAAACGCCTGCTGACCCAGTCTGCACCTAGTCTGGCGGCCTTGCCTCGCTCGTCATCCTGTCTCGCGACCACGTCGCCGCCGCCCCGACCTCGCTTGCGCCCGAACTCGCCGCCGCCCTCCCTGCTGCCGCGACCGCCGCCATGCTCGTCATGCAGTCGCTGTGCGACTCGCTTCCCAAGGGGTCCAAGGTCCTCGTCCTCAACGCGCACGCTGGCGTCGGCTTCCTCTGCCTCCAGCTCGCGCACCACTTCCGCCCGGGCGTGTCGGGCTCGCGCGACCTTTGGATGGTCGCGCAGTGCTCGATGAGCGTGTCGGACGGCGAGGCGACGCTCCGCGAAGCTGGCGCGACGGACGTGCTCCGCGAGGAGCCGCTTGCGGCCATCAACGGTCTTCACGAGGGCTCGTTCGACGTCGTCATCGACACGATCGGCGGTCGCAGGCGTGCGTCGTACCTTCTTGGCCTCGCTCACAGTCCACTGATTGACGCTGACGCTCCTCTGCGTCTGCCCCCCTCTGCAGTGTACGATGCGTCGCGCCGCATCCTGCACAACTCTGGCCGCTTCATCACGACCGTCGGCGACGAACTCGGCGAATCCGACTACAACACGTCGCTGCGCTCTCTCCGCCGCGCGTTTGTCCGCAAGGACAAGAAGCAGATCGCGTACTGGCGCGTCGACGCCGACGGCGACAGCCGCGAGGCCGTGCGTGACACGCTCGACAAAGTGCGCGACGTCGTCGACGCCGGCGCACTCCAGCCTCGCGTCGAGAGCATCCTGCCCCTCAGCGAGGCGCGCAGGACGTTCGAAGAGCGCGAGGCCGAGCTCGAGGGCGTCGTTGTCCGCGTGAGGGAGGACTAGTTGGAGGGAGAGGGCGCCCCGTGTCTCGTTTCTCGCTACCTATTACCACCCCTAATTTCGCCTTGCCTTCCCCACCCCCTTCGCGCGCATCCATGTGTATACCGCTGTCGTACAAAAGCCGCTCGCCCTCGCGCCTCGAACCACTTTGTATCGCGCTCTCGCAACCCGTGCAATCTATCACCCCGTACATTCACCTGAGTACCCATCGGCAGCGACACGGGACCTAAGCGAGATTATGCAGGAGACCATACAACCCTATTTGGGACCGGGAAGAGAGGACAGCGAGGTCTAGGTGCAGCATCTAGTGGAGGGAAGGCAGAGCGTCCATGGGTGCCGCGAGGCGGCGCATTAGGTGTGGTGGAGTCTAGGGAGGGGGCAAGCGAGCGTCTATTCCTCAATGGCATCCTCGCGACCGGCAAACTGACCCGCCTCGCGCATCTCGCGACGGAACGCCTCGCGCGGGTCCTCGCGCTTCTCCTCGTCGCCGGCGCCGCCTTCCTTTCCGACTGCGCTCGAAGGGAGCGTCTCCGAGTCGCGCCTAGAGGCCCGGCGCTCACGGTACTGCTTGAAGTCGGCGACGAGGGCCGACGAGGCGGCCGAGAAGGGGAGAGGCGCGGCGAGCGGGACGGCCTGGTTGTTGAACATGCTGTCGATCACTTCGAGCGAGTGGCCACGCGTTTCAGGCATGAGGAAGAAGGCGAGAATCGTGCCGGCAATGGTGAAGCCCCCGTAGCTGCGCGGCGAGGAACGTCAGCGAGAGCGGTCTGAGAAGGCGAGAGGGGATTAGGGGGCGCACGTGAAGTAGGGCGCGTAGGCCGACCGGGCCAGGAAAGCGGGTCCGGTGAGAGCAACTGCGGTCGAAAGGAAGGCCAGTGTATCAGTTTTGACCGAGACAGACTCGAGGGAGCGAGGGATTCGGCGGACCGATGAAATTGGTCAACTGGTTGGTGGCCACGGAGAAGGACGCCGCGGCCGCGCGCGTACGAGACGGCTGGATCTCGGCAGAGTAGCTACGCGATGTCGAGGTGAGTCAAAGTTTTTAAGTGGGGAGGTGGTATGAGATGCGAGCGAAAGGGAGCGCACAGACGGGTCACCACACCCCACGACGCCGCGAACGAGAAGGCGTAGAGCTCGATGAAGACGATGACGACCCACTTGCCGTGCTCCGTGTACGCCGCTCCGCTAGCGTACATCGAGCCGATGACGAGCAGGGCGGTCCCCACAGCCGCACCGCCGCCGACAAAGATGGTCCGCCGACCGAAACGGTCGACATAGAGCGAGTTGATGATGGTGCCGAGAAGGACTGTGCGAGACCGATCGGAAGGTCAGCCTGACACGCATCGCCCCGGTGGAATGGCGGACGGAACGCACTGAAGATGCCCGTCAAGCCGCCGCCGAGGAAACTCGCGGTCCCGCCCGTCAGGCCCGCCTGCTGGAAGAGGTTGACAGCATAGAAGAGGCTGCGAGGCGGAAGCAGATCAGCGAAAGCCGACACGGACTAGGGCAGAAGCAGGAGCGACGCACACAAAGTCGCTGAGGAGACCAGGGAAGACGGGAAGGTCAGTCAAGTCTGTGCTGGCACCGACGAGAGAGACGGATACGCACATGCCAGAGAGCATCTGGAGCATCTGGATGCCGATACCGAGGCAGGACCTCCAGCGCACGTCCTTCCTCCACATCGCGACCGCCGCGGCGCGCTTCGACCCCTTGGGCGACGCCGCGACCGCGAGCATCTCGCGGCGTTCGGCCATGTCTTCGACACTGTCGCCGACGAGCTTGTCGAGTACGCGTTCGGCGTCGGCGCGGCGGTGGTGCAGAAGCAGCCAGCGCGGCGAGTGCGGGAGGAACGCCGACGCGATGGCGACCGTGACGGCGAGGACGGTCGAGATGACGAAGGGCAGCCGCCACTGCAGGGACGAGTGGATGCGACTCGAGCCGTAGCAAACCCAGTAGCCGGACGACACGCCGGACGCGATGAAGAGCTGGATGAGGAAGAGCATCTGCCCCCGCTTGGCTTTTGGCGAGATCTCCGTCGCGTACGTGCCCGCAACTCCGAGGAACAGCCCCTCGCCCAAGCCCGCGATGACTCGGCCAGCGACGAGCATGCCTATGCTCTGCACCGCGCCAGCCGAGATGCCCTGTCCCACGGCAAAGATGGCACTGCCGAGCGAAATGGCGTACTTGCGCGAAATCTTGTCGGCGACGGCGCCCGCGACGACCCCTGTTAGGACCGAGGGAATGAGGATGGACGCGACAATGACACCGTGAACCGTCTGTCGCTCTCGCGGACCGTCAGCCTGGTCCTGAGCGGGGCGCGCAGGGCTTACTCACGTCACCGAACGAGCCGAACTCGGCCTCAAAGAGAGGCATCGAGATGAGACTGCCAATCGACCCAGTGTCGAAACCGAAGAGCTGCTCGCGGTGGGTCAGCTCGGAGCCGCGGGAGAGGTTGTGCAGCGGGAGAGCACGCACGAAGGGAGCAATGCACGCGACGCAGACGCTCCTCACGACGCGAAAGTACGGCGTGACCATGTTGTGCGGCCGCAGTTCGACTTGCGGTTTAGAGGTGGACGAGGGGAGGCGCAGCGCTGGAGAAGTCCGGCGGGAGAGGCGAATGTCAACGGCGCTCTCGTGACGGGCGCTTCAGGCGGTCTTCGGCGCTCGAGGCAAACAGAGCAGAGTAGCGAAGAACTTGACGAAGAGAGAGAAAGGGCCATGGCGCGGCGCCGGCCGGTCAAATGCGAGGTGCGGGGTGGCCAGCCTCAGCGCGCGAGCTCGGGCAAATCGAGAGGGTCGCCCAGCTGAGGCACAGCGAGGAAGCGAAGAGTCGTCTTTGAGCAAAGGTGAGTGGCAGCACAAGTCCAGCTGGGCCGTAGAGCTCGAGGAGAGAACAAGGCTGGCCGAGGTGGCTGCGATGTGAGCCCCCAAGCAGCTCTGTGATTGCAGCTCTGTGATTGGCTGCTGATGAAGATCAATTCGCTGCACGTGCGGGGTCCGAGAGAGTGAGCGAGCTCGTCCCCACCCCACACTCTCGCGCATCCTCAAGACCTGACTCCCTACTCATCGCCCACGCTCGTGCACTGCTGCACCCACAGCGCCACAAAGATGGGCTTCACGCGACCGCGACACAACGAAAAGGGGCGCGCCATCAAGCGCGAGTCGGGCAAGCGCCGGCGCAGCACCGCCGACCCGGACCAGGTCGACGACAGCAACGCCGAGGTCATTGACCAGGAGATGCGCAAGAAACGCAGGGCAGAGGTGCGCTGAACTCTGTCCCTCCCCGACGACGCCCGCCCCCGGAGTCCTCGCTCTCGAGGAGCACTCGGTCCTGACCCACCTGTTCGCGTCGACAACCGACAGCTCCTCGACACCAAGCCGAGCGAGGCGGAACCCAAAATGTCGGCCAAGAAGAGGAAGCGCCTCGACGCCTACATCGACCGCAAGCTCAAGAAGGAGGAGCGCAAGGACCTCATTGCCTCGCTTGCGTACGTGGCCGCTACGCCCCCGTCTCCCGCTTCTTCTTTCGAGGCTGACGCGGAATCGCACACAGCAAGACGCAGACGCAGAACCTGCAGTTCGCCTCGTCTTCCGCGCTCGGGTCCAAGCAGTTCCAGTCCCAGGCCTCGAAGCTCGAGCACGCAGCTGCTCTCGAGGAGAGTCACCGTGGCCGCGCTCGCAAGATTCTCGAGCGCGCGAACGCCGGCAAGCAGCACTTGAGCGACGAGGAAGGGGCCGAGCAGGACGAGGACGTCGACATGGCGTCTGGCGATGACGAGGCGCCGGCGCTCGAGCGCGAGTTCGTCAAGCCGCAGCAGGCGCTCGCCCTCTCGACCGCAGCACCGCCCTCGGCGAAGAAGAACACACAGCCTTTCAACCCGTCTGGCTCGCTTGGTGTCGTCGTCGAGCCTGTTGCATCGTCCGCGCCTGTCGCCTCGACATCGACCAATGCCCCCGCGCCCGCCTCTGCCACTGCCGCGCCGCCGGCAGTCGGCAGTGCGCTCGCCGCAGGCGCGACTGTCACTATCGTCAAGCGCGCGCCAAAGCAGCGCGGGAGGATGCGTGAGCTCATTGGCGCCGTCGGGAAGGGCAAGGGCAAGGCGAAGGTCGAGCCCGAACCGGAGGAGGAGAGCAGCGACTTCGACAGCTCGGAGGCGAGCGGCGACGAAGAGGATGATGACGAGGATGACGAGGATGACGAGGAAGGGGAGGAGTGGAAGGGCATTGAGGGGGAAGAAGGGCCCGGCGAGAAGGTCGACGGGTCGGACGCGAGCGATACAGGTGACGGCGCAGGGGGTAATGGCGAGGCCGAGTCGGACGACGTGGACTCTGAGGATGAGGAGTCGGACGACGAAGGCGACGAGGAAGGGGTCAAGGCGCCGCCGCGGGAGAGGGGTGCCTTCCGGGCTTGGGCGGATGAGCAGGTCCGTCAGGCGGCAGGCGTGGACGAGGCGGCTATCAAGCCTGTCGAAGAGGACGACGGCACCTACAAGCCGCTCCTCCCCGCAGGCTCGGGCTTCAAGAACAAGGTCGACTCGAGCGGCATCACTGGCCCGCTCGGCGCCGTCCTGCCCAAGGAGGAGCTCCCGACGCTGCCGCCGCAGAAGACGGTGCACATCGCTGTCACGCGCACCCCTGAGATTGAGGCGTCGAGGGCTGAGCTGCCCGTCGTCAAGGAGGAGGACCGCGTCATGCAGGCGATCCGGGGCAACCCCGTCGTGGTCATCTGCGGCGAGACGGGCTCGGGCAAGACGACGCAGATCGGCCAGTTCCTGTGGGAGGCCGGCTTCGGTGACTCGACGAGCGGTGCGTTGACCCTTCCATTCCGTACGTGTGCCCGCGATGAAGCTTGGCCTGACCGATGTGCCCTCGCAGACAACCCCGGCATGGTCGCCATCACGCAGCCTCGCCGTGTCGCCGCCCTGTCGACCTCGGCACGCGTTCGTGCTGAGCTTGGCCTCGCCGACGACTCGTCCCTTGTCGCGCACCGCATTCGATACTCGACGACCGCCTCCTCCGACACGAAGCTCGTCTTCATGACAGACGGTGTGCTCCTCCGAGAGCTCGCCGCCGACTTTCTCCTCACCAAGTACAGCGTCGTCGTTGTCGACGAGGCGCATGAGCGCGGCGTCAACACAGACGTCCTCATCGGCGTGCTTAGTCGCGTCGCCAAGCTGAGGGAGAAGCAGTGGCGCGCTGGTCAAGCGGGCGCAAAGGTGCGTTCCGTGCTTCTGCGGCTCGCGCTCTTCCTGTGCTAAAGCCGCCGTCACTCGTGCAGCCGCTCCGCCTCATCATCATGTCGGCAACCCTTCGCGTGTCCGACTTTGCCGAGAACCCGACCTTGTTCGCGACTCCGCCGCCTGTCCTGCACATCACGGCCCGACAGCATCCCGTCACAGTCCACTTTGCGCGCCGCACGCAACATGACTATCTCGCGCAGGCGTACAAGAAGGTCGCGCGCATTCACGCCCGCCTGCCGCCCGGTGGCGTCCTCGTCTTCTGCACGGGCCAGAACGAGATCGTCTCGCTATGCAAGCGGCTCGAGAAGAAGTTTGGGCCTCGAGCGGTGCAGGCGCGCAAGGAGCGCGTCAAGCGCGCGGCAGCCGCGCGGCAGAGCGGCGCCACGGCGGCGAGCCGTGCTGACGAAGAGGCTGAGGAGGCCGAGGTGGATGCCAAGCTGCGAGGCAAGGTCGAGGTCGGAGACGACCTCGAGGCGGAGGACGTCGATCTCGGTGCGGACAGGGACCTCGCGGCGGATGTCGACGACGGCGTGTACGAGGACGACGACGAGGGTCTCGAGTCGGACGAGGACATGGACGACGAGGCGTTCAGGGGCATCGACATGGAGGAGGACGTCGACGGTGCGTGTCATGCGTGCTGGTCCCTCGGCGCTTTCAGTCGCTTACCTCCCGGAGCAAACCCGCAGAGCCGATGCACATCCTGCCCCTGTACTCGCTCCTCGCGACGGAGCGGCAGATGAAGGTCTTTGCCGAGCCACCCGCAGGTCACCGCCTCGTTGTCGTCGCGACCAACGTTGCAGAGACCGCCATCACGATCCCCAACATCAAATACGTGGTCGACACCGGGCGCGCCAAGGAGGTACGCGATCTCGCCCCCTGTCCCGTGCTCTGGGGCGCTGAAGGCTCACTCTCCCCTCTCCCCGATTACAGCGCAAGTTCGACCACGCAAGCGGCATTCAGTCGTTCGAGGTGGACTGGATCTCGAAGGCGTCCGCGTCGCAGCGGGCGGGTCGCGCCGGACGCACGGGCCCTGGTCACTGCTACCGCCTCTACTCGTCGGCCGTTTTCGAGCAGCACTTCGAGCAGTTTGCCAAGCCCGAGATTCTCCGCATGCCCATCGAGGGCATCGTCTTGACGATGAAGGGCATGAACATCGACTCCGTCGCCAACTTCCCCTTCCCGACGCCTCCCGACCGCGACGCCCTGCGACGCGCCGAGAAGACACTCGTCAACCTCGGTGCGCTGGAAGCATCCGAGGCGACGTCGAGGATCGGCGGCAAGATTACGCCTCTCGGTCAGAGCATGGCCCTCTTCCCGCTCTCGCCTCGCTTCGCCAAGATGATCGTCGCCGGTCAGCAGCACGGTTGCCTCCCTTACGTGATCGCCATCGTCTGCGCCCTCTCCGTCGGCGACCCTTTCATCCGCGAGGCGAACCTCGGCGACGATGACGAGGTCGAGCACGACGGCGGCGACAAGGCGCTCACGCGCGCCGAGATCCAACACATCCGCGATCCCGAAGTGCGCGCCAAGGAGGAGCGCAAGGCGTTGCGCAAGACGTTCTACCAGGTCCAGCAGCGTCACGCCGCCCTTGGCAAGGGCACGAGCGACGTATTCAAGTTCTTGAGCGCCGTGGGTGCGTACGAGTACGAGGGAGGCAGCGAGGCGTTCTGCGACTCTAATTTCTTGCGCATCAAGGCGAGTCTTTGCTCCTACTCTGTGCCCGCGAGTCCTCGCTGACACCGGCATCTGCTGCCCACAGGCCATGCAAGAGATCCACAAGCTGCGTCAGCAGATTAGCCGCATCGTCCAGATGACCTTCCCCGGCGTCGACGCCGGCTTTGTGCCCAAACTCGCGCCGCCGAACGAGACTCAGGTGTGCTCGACCGGACGCTTTCCGCACGCGAGCGAGCGACTGACTCTTCCCCCTCGTCGCTCGGCAGCTCAAGGTCCTCCGCCAGCTACTCACGGCCGCCTTCATCGACCAGGTGGCAATCCGCAAGGACCTCGTCGACAAGACGAGCAACATGTCGTTCGCAAAGGTCGCCTCGACCCGCGGGGTCGCCTACCGCGCCTTTGGCATCGACGAGGATCTCTTCATTCACCCCTCGTCCAACCTCTTCCACAGCTCGCCGCCCGAGTTTATCGTCTTCAACGAGTTGCATCGCACGCACAAGGTCTGGCTCAAGAGTGCGTGCCTCTCCCTCCTGCTCATGTGCCTCTCGTGCTGATCCGCCACTCGCCTTCCTGCGCAGCGATCACCAAGGTCAACCCCGCCTGGATTTCCGTTCTCGGCCGCCCCATGTGCACGTTCAGCAAGCCCGTCGAGACCCCCGCGCAAGCGCTCGCCGCCAAGGCCGCCTCGACCGCATCAGGCGGGTCCGACTCGCGTACCATCTTCGTCGTCCCCCGGTTCGGGCCGGGCGTCGGCGTCGAGCTCAAGCCTGTGCAGATGACGCAGAAGCTCGTCGGCGGACGTTGGGTCCTGCAGTAGACGAGTGCGGCAGAGGCGAGGCCCGACGTGTTGTAACCTGGTCGCCCTCTCTCCCCTCAGTTTTCGCTTCGCTGAGCTTCCTGCCTATCTCGCTCTTGACCTCAGGCTTCTTCCTCGACCGCACTTGCACTCTTCGGTGTGGCAGCGCTGGTCTCTTGAGGGCGACAGCGGCCCGCGATCCGCCTCGCCACTGACTGCGCTGCGGACTGCAGCACCGTCTAGGCATGCGCAACTGCGTCAATGCTGCGCGAGTGATTCGGGCAGACTTGTGCGCCTATGCCTCTCGGCCGACTGCGAGTACGTCTGCGCACCCAGTCACCTCGGCTGCGCATCGCGCGCAGCAAGGCTCGCCACCCTTCGCAGCGGCCCAGGCTGAGTCCACGAGTCGATAAAGGGGGGTTCTCTCGTTCTTTCCTCTCTTCTCCTTCTCTCCACTCGACTCACTCTCGCGCAGCGAAAATGTCCACCCTCGACCTCAAGCTCACGCACGCCGACACTGGCGAGACTAGACTCGTCACTTTCCCAACGCAGCCCGCCCCCACCTGGGCTCAGCTCGTCGAGCACATCAAGCAGCGCTTCGCACTCCAACAGGCGCCGACCAATGTCATCTACCTCGACGAGGAGGGCGACGAGATCACGCTTTCCTCGGACGACGAGCTCGAGGAGCTCTGGCTCGCCAGCGCCACCGAGACGAACCTCTCGTTCACCTTCAGCGCAGCTCTGCAGGATGCGCAAGGTGCACCTGCTCGTGACGCCGAGCAGACGGCGCTTCTTGACGCGGTCCGCGCCGCGCTCGAGAAGGACACCTCGCTCGCGCACGACTTGCGCGAGGTCGTCCACGACGTCCTCGGCGCACCTCGGCACTTCCGTCACTTCCACCACCCTCGCGCTCACTTCGGTCCTCGCGGCGGAAGTCGCGGCGGCCGCCAAGGTTTCGAAGGCGGCAGGCACCACTACGGGCGCTGGGACATGCGTTCGCGTTCCCGCACCCTCGAGGCCGACTCTTCGTCTTCTGACAGTGGCAGCGAGGCTGACGAGCTGAACGAGAAGAGCGAGGAAAAGGGCGAAAGGCGCGGGCGTGGCGGGCGCCGTGGCCGCAAGGGCGGCAGGCAAGGCCGGGGTACGTCTCGCTCGCTTCTTCCCGCATGCCGCGGTCCACTGATCCACCCTCCTTCCCCCTCAGACGATCGCTTCCCGCCGATTCACCCATTCCCAGGCCCGCCGCCGCCGCCGCCGCCGCCGCACGGTCGCCACCGCGGACATGGCATGCCCCCTCCCCCTCCCCCTCCGCCCGGCCCTCCCGGCCCTCCTCCCTTCGCGTTCGGCTTTTTTGCCCCGCCCCCACCGCCGCCCTTCCCGTTCCACGGCGGACGCCACGGCAAGAAGCACGGACCGCCGCCTCCCTTCCCGCCTCCTCCGCCTTTCGGTCCGCACCAGGCCGGCCCGTTCGCTCCCCAGGGCGACGACTTCTTGGCGGAGGACTGGCTCTCGTTCGCTGACTATTACGGCATGCCGCCTCACGGCGGGCGCCCTGGCCGTCACGGCCGTCACTACCGCTTTTGAGCCCTGTCCCGCCTCTTGCCTTCCTTCGCTTGCCTTGATCCGTTTGTCCTCGTGACTATCCTGTAGAGGGCGCCAAGCTCTGTTTCTTGTCCGCCTTGTAACACACACACCTGTACCACTAGCTTGCACGGCGCGTGACAGAGAGGAAGAAAGGAAAGAGAGCCCTGTCGACTTGCGAAGGTCCTGCTGGCTAGAGAGTCGGTCGGTGCCAAGTGATCTACGACATCTCCTCCACGCCCCCGCAAGGGACGATACAGACGCCCGAGTGTCTGGAGAGAAGGACAGGGAGGAATAGCACCACAGAGGGTACGGACGGACGGAATAAGCGAAGGAAGGAAGGCGGCGGTTGCAGCTCAGCGGAGTCGCCGACGACCGTCGACGAGACCGAGAGTCTTCTTCGGGCCCCTGGAATCGTGACGGGAGAGGTCAGTCGCCGGCGGTCGAGGACCGAGCAAGGAGGGAGGGAAACGCACTGCCAGAGCGCAAAGCCGAGCGCCATGCCCAGCACGACGAGGAACTGGATCCAGGTGACGAGAGTGACGACGTGACGCAGCGCCGAGTCTGTCATCATGGTCGCGAGCATGCGCGGGTGGTACCGTGAGCGCAGCGCGAGGGGGTAGTAGTCGGACGTGCGCGTGAGCGGGTGGTCGAGCGCGTCGTAGTCGGACGATATGTCAGACTCGTCAAAGGAGGCGCGGCTGGCGTGGTCAGAGTGCGCCGGGTCGCGGACGTGGACGAGGTCGAGGCCGGTGCGCGTCGACGCTTCCCGGCTGAGGCGCCGCTGGGCGAGCTTGCGCCGCGTCTGGGAGGACGACTCCCGAGGGGCGGCTCCCTCGTCGTACTCGTCGTTAAGGGCGCGTGCATGCCTGCCTTTGCCCTTGGACTTCTTGCTGCTCTTGGCACGTTGCGGCCGAAAGTCCGGCTCGTCCCAGAGCGAGCCGCCGCCCAGGCGTCGCCGGCCGTGACTTGTCGAGGAGGACAGTGCGGTGAACTGCTCGTCGTCCGCCCAAGCGGGAATGAGGCCTTCGGCAGCCTGCTCCAGCTGGTCGTACGTCTCGGCGTCCGGCGGTCCAGCCCAGCGCAGGCTGCCCGACGGGAGG
Source organism: Rhodotorula diobovata (assembly GCA_006352295.1). NCBI lineage: Eukaryota > Fungi > Basidiomycota > Microbotryomycetes > Sporidiobolales > Sporidiobolaceae > Rhodotorula > Rhodotorula diobovata. The sequence continues at coordinate 190,223 of SOZI01000006.1, read as the reverse complement.
ATGTCGTCGGCAGTGGTGACGGGAAGACCGCTCGACGACGACGTCGAAGGGTCGAGGCCGCGGCGCGAGCGGCGCGGTTTTGAACGCCCCGAGCGGATGATCACCGACGAGACCGACTCGGCCTCGTGTGCGAGCGACTCGTTGCCTCCGAGCTCTTCGCCGAGTTCATGCTCGAGCGTGCGCTTTGTGACCGCAGGGCTCGAGTCCGGCGACGGCGTGTCGCGCCCGGTCGTGGACCCCGAAAAGATGTCGGACGAGAGCGACGTCGGCGTGTTCGAGTTCTGCGTGAGGAGGCGGGAGCGGCGGGTGATGCGGCGCGCACGTGAAGGACGACTAGCAGAGCGAGGAGCGTCCGTGTCGGCATCGGCATCGCTCTCCGAGTGCCAGGCGATGGCGGCCTTGGGCCCCTCTGCGAAAAACGGGCAAGACGGGTCAGCAAGGTCAAGAATCGCAGCAGATGGACGGATCGACGCACCCCAACCGAGGCGCCCCATGGCGTTCTCCTCGGCAAGCTCCTCGCACCGCTCCTTCCACTCGTTGACCTCCTCCTGCGCGAGCGCGAGCCTCGTCTCCATCTGTTCGCGCTCGAGCGCGATGATGTCGTTCGTGTCCTGCAGCCCGTCGATCTTGTTCATGAGCTGCTCGACGAGCTCGTCGGCCTGCTGCTCGAGCGACGGGTCGAGCTGCATGGGCAGCGGAAGCGGCGCGAGGGACGAGGTCGAGACGGTGCGGGTGACAGAGCGAGGAAAGGGCAGGGTGCGAGAAGAGCCGAGCGAGTTGTCGTCGAGCAATGACGAGGCAAAGGCGGGCGGACCGACTGCAGGCGGCGACGAGGGCTGGTGGGCAAAGATGGCATCGAGGGCTGTCTCCTTGCCGAGAGGCGTGGGCGGCCCAAATCTGCGGATTGGCGAGGAAGCCTCGTTGTCGTCGTCGTTGTCGTCGTCGTCGTCGTCGTCGTCGTCCGTAGTGGGGAAAGGAGCGGGCCTGACTCGCCAGTCAAAGGTCGGCGTCTCGTGCTGGTTGTCGAGCGAGAGGGGCGCTGCGGCGGGCCTCCTCGGCGTAGGACCAACCCTTGTCGAGCGCGCCAGCTCGTTCTCGCGCTCCTTGACGAGTTCGACCTCGGTCTCGAGCAGGGCGTTACGCTGCTCTGCGCGCTCGAGGTCCTCGCGGACGACCTGCAGCTCGCGCTCGAGCTTGCGCAGTCGCTTGCGTCCTTCGCGCTCCGTCTCCTCGACGTCGGCGTGCAGGTCGCTGAGTTGCAGCGTGAGGGCATAGTTGACCTGGTTGAGCGACGCGAGCTCGTGGGCTGCCGAGCCGGGCGAGAGGAGCGCCTTCGAAGCGTTGAAAGGCGACAGGCGGGATGCACTAGGACCGCCGCGCCGAGTAGCCGTGGGCGAACGCTCGGGCGTGACGGTGGACGAGGCCCTGAACCGGAAGGTTGCGCTCGGGCTGATGTCGGACGACGGGTCGCGGGTGCGGTAGCTGAGGCCGCTCGAGAGCCGATCGCGGCGTACCGGGGTGGACGCCGACTCTTTGGGCGACGAAGTCGGTGGAGGGAAGCCGAGTGACTTGCGCCACGAGCGCCGCCGGCGTTCTCCGCTGACGACGGGGCTCGAGGTTGCAGCCGAGATGGTCGAGTTGCGCGAGGTATGCTCTGGGCTCCGGCTCGACGGGAACGCTGGTGCGCGTCCCACGAGCGACTCGTGGCGCTGCCGGAGCGAGTTGAACTCGTTGAGCAGCTCTGCGGGCACACGAGCGAGGCCGTCAGTCTTCGATCGCCGTCACCTACGCTCCTGGACAGGTCCAGGGGCTCACCCTCGCCAGCCGCCGTGAAGGTCGAGAGTTCTGTCAGGTCGTCAAGGTCAGCCTTGAAGGGAGCCTGCGAGCAATCGAAGCACTGGACGCACCCTGCTCCTTGTCGCGGATGATCCTGTCGGCCTCCTGCAGCATCCGTTCCAGCTCGTCCCTGCTGAGGCCCTTCAGCGCGTCAATGCTGATCGTTGTGTCGCCCTCGTCGATACCGAGCCCTGGAGCGGCGTTGCGAGCGGTGTCGTCCTGCTGAGCAACCGTGCCGGCCGAGTCGCCGAAAGGATCTCCCGCCTCCTGCGGGAAGGGCACGCCCGCCGGCGGTGCATTGGTGCAGGTATTTGCTCTAATGCCCGAGCGTATCGGCGTGCTCGGCGGCGGCGACGACGGCGTGTCTGCCTCATCCAACAGGCTGCCCGCCTCGCAATCTCCCTGAGACGCGCCGGCTTCCCTGCGCGACTCGAGCTGCATCGAATCGGGCTGCTGCAAGCCCAGCGAGGCCCTCTGTCCGCTGGCACGTCCCCACGAGTCGTCGTCGCCCGTGTTGGCGTCCGCGTCGAGTTGGCTCTGACGGCGCCGGCGAGGCGTCGACGGGGTCGGGAGAGCGGTGAACACGCCCTTGGAGGCGTTGCGACGGGCTGGCGGGCGTGGCCGCGCTGTCAGCGGCGGATGCATGCCCTGGTTGTCGAGACGAGAGGCAGGGCTCCGAGTTGAGGCGGCCGAGGGCTCTCTGAGTGGAGGGGAGGGCGGGGCGAGCGTGCGGGCTTGAGTGTGTACGAATACGAGCGAGTCGAGTGAACCTGAAGGAGTTCGGTGCGAGATAAGGGCAGAGGGGCGGGGGGAGCGAGCAAGCGAGCGAGCGAGCGAGACTTCCTCTGGTTCGACTCGAGCACGTGAAATCGCGGCGGGACGCGATCGCAAAGCTTGTCGGATAGCGACTTGCAAGGAGAGCATCTAAGGTTCGCTTCTATCTATGTGCGTCTAGGTGTAAGGGTCGGTCCGGAGAGGTGCACAAACAAAGGGGAGGGAGGTGCGCGGGTGGACGGGGGATCCCGTGCATGTATGGAGGGCAGCGACAAACGGAACGAGGGCGCATCAACTCGTAGCTGATCTCGGGGCTCTGGAAGGGTCATCAGGGCATCCAGAGGCACAGTTCGCGAGATAGAGAGGACGTGAGAAGGCCCTGGGCGAAGGGAGGGAGCTGCGGGACGAGGAGGTCGAGGGCGATAACGGCAGAGTCCTCGAGTCAGCGCTTGTTTCCTGCAGCTCGTGAAATGCTCAGGTAGCTCAGGACAGAAACAGGGCGAAAGAACGCATAAGGAACGTCCGGGGTTCAGTCTGAAAGACGCACCGGTCGACTCATGCCGCCTGCTCGTACCCCTTGCGGACCTCGATGCCGACGGCGCGACGGCGCTGTGCGTCAAGCCACTGCATCGTCTGGCGGTAGCTCCGGGGGAGGACATGGCGCTTGAGCGGGCGGTCCGACGCAAACGTGAAGGAGAAAACGTTTGTGAGCTTGCGCTCGCCGGTGTAGAGGTCGCAGGTTGCGGCTGCAGCAGAGCGGGGGAAGTCAGCGAGACGTCCACGACGTCTGTCAAGCTGGACGCGACCGGAATACATGAGCTAGCTCACCCTCGACCGAGACGTGGAAGGAGCGGTGCTCGCCCTTCATGGGCGAGAACGTGACCTTTGCATCGAGCAGCAGGAGCGAGCCAATCTCGACGGGCTGAGCGAACTGCAGCTCGCTGTGCACGGCGAGGGTTCCGGTCAGCGCGCAAGGAGCTACCTGCCGGGGACTTGACACACGCACTCGAGGGCAACAAAGGTCACGGCCGAGCGGGCAAAGAGGCAGGCGGTGCTGTACGCCGTCTCGTAGGCAAGCCTCATGAGGTAGCTGTCCGCGACGCCGATTTCGTCAGCGAGGACGCTCGCATAGGCGAGCCGCAATGTGTGCTGAACGCACCCGCCAAACACCTTGTTGTGCACATTGCGTTCCTGAGGGTGCATCAGCGTCGCAGAGTTGACCCTGGTGTCGGCCATCCAGACGATCTCCCTTGGCGTCAACGACTTGCGGTCTGCGGGTGGCTCAAGTCAGCCTGTAGCTCTAAGTGCTCGCGAAGAAGAGCATACGCACCATAGATGTCCGAATGGGAGATGAAAAGGTCGTGCATCATGGCGGCCTCTTCTGCCGTCGGCGGCGTCTTGTTGAGGCTCTTCTGGTTGCGCTTGTTCTTGCCCTCGCGCAACTCCTTGCCCATCTGCCACACAGCGTGCTCCTCCGGCCCGTGCACCTCGAGCTGCGGCACAGAGTGCTTGCCACCCTTGGCCGACCGACACGCCATGGCGAACCGGCCGAGCAGGCACGTCTCGCTCTCGCCCGCGGCGGGGATGGTCGACATGCGCACAAAGACCTCGAGAGACGACGACGTCGCGTACGAGACGTGCGCCGAGAGACGGAGGTCGGGGACCGAGCCGTCGGCGTTGGTCACGGGGCGGAGCACGTCCATCCGGTCCACTGCGGCCGTCACCAAGTAGAAGCCGTGCTTGTGCGCTTCAGCGATGTCGGCGCCGTCGGGGAGGACGTAGCGGTACGCAGCGGCACCGGCGAGCGAGTCGAAGTCTGCGAGGTGCGTCAGGGTCAGCGAGATCTCGCGAGGGAGGATTGGAAGCGCACGCACCCTCCATCAGACGGCCCATCCGCACCTTGGACAGTCCGCCGACGTACTGCTCACGGAGGCCTTCCTCCTTGGAGAAGAGCAGGTCCATTTGGACGTACGAGTCGGCCATGCGTCGCGTTGCCGGGAGGGGAGTGAGCTCTTCGTCTTCTGCGACGGGTGCGACGGGCGGGCCCTGTCCTCGCTCGTACACGCCGACGCCTCGGAGTCGCGCAGGGACCGTGCCAACCTTGTTGGCGTCGCGGCTGAGGCGTTCGCCGAGCCTCATGAGGCCCTCGAGGCGCGAGATGGACTCGGCGTCGGGGGCGGTGTGCTCGGTGAGGAGAGTCGAGGGGTTGGCATGTTCATGACGCTGGGCCGACGTGGCAATCTTGTACCGCGACGACGACGAGAGGAGGCGAGATCGAGAGGTGGAAGTGGTTGGAGACGAGCAGGTGCAGGGTGGGAGGGCGGTGAAGGCCGGGCGGGCCAGCTGGCGCAGCACTGACGGCGTGTTGCGCAGGACAGCGCTCATTCTTTGCTGGCTGATCACCGTCGCTTGAGTGTGGGCGAAGGAGAGATGCCGCGGTTGGCGACGGTCTCAGCTCGATCGCTTGCCCGCTTCTCTCCTGCAGAGGTCTCCTCGAGCCGAGTGGTGGTGGCGGTGCACGAGTCCCAACGTTCGTTGCACGATGCAAGCCTCGCGCACCCTCGCGCTCAGGCAGGTTGCGAGTGCGACCCGGGACCCTGCCAGGCAGGCCCCCTGTCACTCCTCATGAGGTTCCGCCAACGCAAATCTGGCGCCGCGTGAGCGAGGATTTGGGCCCGGAGACGGCTTAAAAAGCTCGAGGGCCCCGCCGCTCGAGCGAGGATTGGACCCGCCCGGGCCGCCGTCGATCAGGCTGGGATTATTAGCTCTGGCGGGCTTGCAAGCGCTACTATGGCAAATTTTGTAATGAGCTCTCGGCCTTACCAACTCAAGTTGAGCTTTTAGTAACCTCATTACTAGATGTTCCGCCGGAACAGCGAGGATTTGGGACCCCAGAGTCGGAAATCGAGCGAGGATTTGACGCCCCAGACGGCACGTTTTGCGGCGGGACCTCATGAGGAGTGACAGGGGGCCTTGCCAGGCCTGCCGCCAAGCTCGCGGCGGACGCCTCGCTCCGCCCCGCGCCTCACTTGAGCTCCGCCCAACTCGGCCTCGCGAACCTAGTCACGCAGGTTGCCGGGTGCGCCTGCAGAGAGTCAGAAAGGTGACAGCGAAGCGCCGGCGACACGCGCGCGCTCCATGCGATGCAGCAGGCAAGTTTGAACTCGACGTCTCTGCGCACGTACGCGAGGCTTGTGAGAGGACCAAAAGGGGAGCGGGGGAGAACTGAGAGTCAGGTGTCGATCAAGGTGCGGGTCCCCGAGCAGCGTGCCGAGGACGCGACCGCGTTTTGCAGATCCACGCGACCGCGGTCCCGGGTCAACCGCCTCGCGCTCGCTCCCACGAGTGAAGCTGCCGCCGTGTTTTGCTCGCCCCTCTTGCCTCCCAAGTCCTTAGCTGCTCTCGTCCCGACTCGACAGGCGTGCAACCCGTCCCCGCCCCGCCCCCTAACAGAGTGCTCCCTCCCTTGCGCACGCGCCTTCTCCTCCCCCCTCCAGCACATCCGAGCCCCTCGACGGAGATTCCGGCCGACCTCTCTCTCGCTCTCCCTCTCTCTGCCTCCCTTCGTCTGTTGTCCCAGCATGCTCGCCGGTCTGCTCTTCTTGGCGCCCCTCGCCCTCGCGTCTCCCCTGTACAAGCGCCAGGATACCAGTGCGTCGGCCGCATCCTCGAGGCGCCCTCCTCACCCCCTGTCACTGCCTCGGTCGCGTCTCGCGTCCAAGGGGAGGCCCGTGAGCTCGATACTGACCTGTATCTCGTCTTCGTGCAGCCTACCCTGAACCTCTGCAGAGGGGACCCCCGCCCCGTGAGTCCGACCGTCCTCCCTTGCCTTCGCTCAACACGGTCAGAGGACGCACGGATACCCCCCCCTCGACATCGTGACCGGGCGCGCAGAGAGCCTTCCTTGGCGTCTGCTGGCCTCACGTGGTGTCAACGGGCACCGTGACGCGCCGTCGCGCCCGCTGCCGCGAGCGGAAAGCCTCCTGCGTCGAGCACTCGGCCGCGCTGCCTCTCGTCTCATCTCGCCCACGCCTCATCAGCGTCCCCTGCCCACCCATCGGTGCAACTGACACGCCCTGACACTCGCAGGGCAGGTGTGGGTCGACACGTACAACGCGGCCAAGGCGGCGGGCAAGATCCCCTCGTTCGCGCCCGCTGTCCTTCGCGACGGCGTCCCCTACTACCCCTCAGGCACCGAGACGGGCGAGCGCGGCGTGTGCTCGTGGTCTTCGGCGCACTGCTTTGGCGAGCATGACATCTCGGACGCGCCCGACGGCATGTACGGCGTCAACTTTGACGACGGCGTGCGCCCGCCTCTCCCCGTTCTCCTTCTCGACGCCGCCCGGCTGACTCGCCCTCCTCACGCGCAGCCTGTGCCTGCGTCCCTGCCTCTCTACGACTTCCTCGAGAAGCAGAACCAGACGGCGACGCACTTCCTCATCGGCACAAACGTCGTCGACTACCCCGACGCGTTCAAGCGCGTGCTCGACATCGGTGGCCACGTGGCTGTGCACACCTGGTCGCACCCGCTCGTGCGCCTGCTGTCCCTCTTCCGCGCGAAGCGCGCCCCGCCCTGACGATCTTGCCCTTGCAGATGACCTCGATGGACGACATGCAGGTGCTGGGCGAGCTCGGCTGGACGGCGCAGGCCATCTTTGACCACTCGAACGGCATCGTGCCCAAATTCTGGAGGCCTCCCTACGGCGACGCCGACAACCGCGTTCGCGCCATCGCCGAGGAGGTCTTTGGCCTCACCCTCGTCGCCTGGAACCGCGAGTGAGTGCTCTCTCTCTCTTCCTCCTTCGAAGAGCCAGAGCGTGCGCTGACGTCCCGAACAGCTCCAACGACTGGTGCCTCAACGACAACCCCGGCTCGGCGTGCGCCCAGTACGGCTTGCAGAACCAGGCCGACCTCGAGAAGGAGCTGCGCGGGTGGCAGAGTGGGCCCAAGTCGCCCGGCTGCCTCGGCCTCGAGCACGAGACGGGCTCCCTGATCGTCAACGCGTTCATCGACACGTACCCCGGCATCAAGCAGCACGAGTGGGACGCCAGGTACGCTCTCTCTCGCTCGCCTCTGGCCCTCTCAGGGACTCAGCGCTGACTGTTCTCTCTCTCTCCCTCGTCCGTTCTCTCTCACTTTTGACGTCGCTCGCCTTACAAAAGGTGCATCCCGGACCTCTTCGACATGCCGTGGTACCAGAACGGCCGCAACAACGATGGGCCTTTCGACACCTCGTTCACCATCGGCGCGGGCCCCGACCGCTCCAACGCGACTTCGGCGTCGGCGTCGGCCTCGATGCCGGCCTCGAGCAGCGCCAGCTCGGCCTCGTCCGCCTCGGCGTCGAGCACCCGGTCGCGTCTGAGCTCCTCCTCCTCGACGTCTCCGAGCAGCAGTGCAAGCGCCGTTCCAGACTCGCAGGCGTCGAGGGACGACACCTCGGCCGCGACGACGACGCTATCTCGCGCGTCGCTCGCCGGCTCGGCCCTCGCTGTCGTCCTCGTCGTCGCCGGCACGCTCGCGTGATCCCGCGCTCTCGCCGGCTTCTCTTCGCCTTTCTCAGCTGTGTATAGAGGATTCCGTACCCCTGCTTACAATCCCTACCTTCGTTGGACCCGCCTCACGCCGCCCCCCCCGGATCGCACTCTCGCCCGGCGACAATCCCGCGCCTCACCTTCGTTGGACGCCTCGCACTGTCCCTCCCCCTCCTTTCTTGCATAGACATTCGCTCTTCTTGCCTTCTACCACATGAGCATAGTTCTTGGGTCTCTCTTGGTGTCACTCTGTCATGACAACCACTCGCTTGCACCGGCCTCTCGCGCTCGGGTCTCGAGTGGAGAGGAGAGGAGAGGGCTTCTCCTTTCTCTCGAGTCGCCTGTCCCGCCTGCGAAGCAAGCGCTCGCCTCCGCACGAGCAGGACATCCGTCGCAGCACAGGGCAAATACGATAGCTCATGACGTTGTTGCAGCGCGGTTGTGACTCGCTCAGTACCTCCTGCCGCCGCCGTAGCCACCGCCGCCGGGAGGACCGCCGCCTGCGACAAGGGGAGGAAACGCGCTATCAGCAATCCCTTTCGCGAACAAGGAGGAAGGAGAACTGAACGCACTGCCGAACGCCGGCCGCTGCGGCTTGGGCCTCGGCGGGATGCCCAGCCTCTCGCCAGGCAGGCCCGGCCCGGGCGCACTGCCAGGGAGGATGGTCGTCCCGATGATGTCCATGATGGTCGCCGGGTTGAGGTGCGGCCCGTTGAACGCCGCCGCGTTGGGCAAGAGCGACAGGAAGAAGACGACGGCGTCGGGGAGGATGGCGACGTCTGCGCCGCGCGGGTCGAGCATGTACGGCTGGGCGCGGTTGAGCGCCGGGGCGGCCTGCGGGGCGCTCCGACGGTGGTCGCCCATGGGGGCGTTCCAGCCGGGTCCACCCGGTCCGCCGCCGCCCTGCGAGGAAGGCGCGGGCGAGGGAGACGGGCCGCGACGCGCGCGCTTGGCGTCCCCGCCGTCGGCGTTGTCGTACCCTGGCGCGCCGGCGCCGTGGTTCTCGGGCCCGGCAGAGTGGCCCCGCTTGGTGCGCGCGCCGGGTTTCTCGGGCGAAGGCGAGCGCTCGGTGCGCTGCTCGACCTTGATCTGCCGGACGAACGACGGGCCGAGGTCCTGCGCAAAGGCGCCCTCGAGGCCGAGGTGCTGGTGACGCTGCGCGAAACGGACAGTCGCAGGCGCTGCGGATGGGCAACGAGGCGTCAGCTCGTCTGGGCAAAGGCAACCTCAGGCGGGAAGAGAGACAAAGAGGCGCACTGTCGGGGAAGGCGTCGGCGTAGCGCTTGGCCATTTTCTGCGCCGCGAGGTGGTCGCCGTATTGGAACTCGTACGCCGCCATGCGGTCCCAGATCGGCTTGGCCTGTGCAGGCTCGAGGACCGAGACCGAGCGCTCAAAGAGCGCGCGAGCATCTGAGGGCGGGGCGAGCTCATGCGTCAGCCGGGAGGACGAACAGTAAAGAGCGAGGAAGGACCTCACTGTTGGCGTTGTTTTGCTGAATGAGGAATTCGAGGTAGCGGAGGATGTAGTCGGGCTCGTTGGCAAACATCTTCAAGCCAAGCTCGAACACGTTGGTGGCGACCTTGGGCTCGCTGTTCCAGTACATCTCCATCGTGGCTGAGTGGAAGAGAGTCGAGGCGTCAGCTCGACAGAAGGAGAGGAGCGGAAAAGGAGAATGTGGGCCGCACCGCTCGCCTCGACGACCTGCCAGGCCATGTTGGGCGACTTCTTGGCGCGCAGGAAGATGTTGCGTGCCTGCTTGAGGCCCTGCAGCTCGAGAAGACGACTGTCAGCTCCGACTCGAGCTCGTGAGACGCGGGCGACAGAGAGACGCACATCGGACCTCCTCGCAAAGCGCATCTCGGTGATCCAAACGTTGGCCACCGCCTTCTTGACCGACTCGATCTCGGGCTTGCGCCTCTCCCTGATCTCCTTCCTGAGCAGCTCAATCTGCTCAGCCTTCTGCTCCCTCTCCTCGACCGTGTCCTCTTCTCCCCCACCCGCGACACGCTCCTTGAGCTGCTGCGCGTGCACCTCCTCGCGCTCGGTGACGGCCTCGGAGATCTCGGCCTCGACATCCGCTTCGAGCTGGGCAATGCGCGTGTTGAGGTGCTCGATGAGAGAGTCATAGATGGCGTAAGCGGAGGCGAGGTCGGGCTTGCCCTCCTCGAGGTCGGCGAGCGTGTAGGCGAGGAGGAGGCTGCGAGATGTGCCAAGTGCCGTATAAGTGGCTGCGAAGAAGGCCTGGGACGGAGGGGAAGCGACGCACCTGCCCTGGTTGGCAGAGAGACCCTCGCGGAGCTGCTTGTGCGCGTCCTCGATGCGGCCCATGCGCAGATTAAAGCTCGTCGCGAGGTACCTGCACCGACTGATCAGTCACGTCCGTAAAGCCGCTGAAAGAACGAAGCCGAGGCGCACCAAAATTCGGGGTGGAAGCGCAAGTTGGCAATGGCCTTGCGGTACGCAAAGTTGACGCGCTGGTGCAGCAAGCCCGGGTCCTCGAGCTCGAGCGGGTTGCCCTCCTCGAATGCGAGGTAGCGCTTCCAGCCCTCGACGTGGTCGCGCTCGTCGGGTGAGGACCAGTCGGGTCGCCGCGGGAGCAAGGGCGCGTAGAGGTGGTCGTGCTGCGCCCGGAGCTCACGGAGCGTCTTTCGCGCCGTCATGTAGGCGGGTGAGAGCTCTGCGATGAACTTCTTGGCCTGTGAAAGAGCGAGCGCCCGGGCGGCGAAGCGGAGGGAGCGTCAGCTGCGTGCCTCGGCGGCGCCGACAGTGAGAGCGAGGAGCGCACCGTCATCTTGCTCAGGTTGTTCTCGAACGCGTTGTAGTCCTGCCAGATCATCTCGACACTGTTGAGCGGCGCCTGCACGGCGCGCTGGAACGCCTTGCGCAGCGCGTCCATCTTCTGCTGGTCTTCCCACGTGCCGCGCGTCTGCCGAAATGCGAGGTATCGCCGCGGTCAAGTCAGTCGCACGTTGCAGGCATCGCGAAGAAGGGTAAAGGCAACGCACCGGCGCCTCTTTGAGGAACGCAATGTACTCGCCCCAGATCTCGCCCGCGCGACGGTCGTGCCCGACATGCGACAGGGCAAACTCGAACGCGGCGCCGATGATGGCGCGCGCCTGCTTGGCGAGCTCAATGTTGGCCGGGTCGATCGGGTTGACGCGGCGGATGTAGTCGAGGTAGAACCGCCACAGGTCGACAGAGGTCGACGAGCGGCAGCACCGCGCAAAGATGGCCTCGACGCGGTCGAACAGGTTGTGCGTGAGCTCCAAGTTGCAGTAGGCGATCCATTGCTGGGCCTGTGGGCACGAGGGGAGGGGGAGCGAGCGCATCGGGCGGGGCAGGGTCAGCAGAGGTGTCCTCTCGATGACGAACGAGCCCTCTCTGGTCGCAGGGAGGGGCGAGGCCAGGGAGCCGCAAGTACGAGGGGTCCGAGTTGCGAGAAGGAGGGCGCGTGCGACAGCGGGATCCGCACGGCGGACGGGCAAAGAGAGAACTCACGGCATCGGGGAAGACTGCGAGAAACCTCTCGTACACCTCGCGGGTCCTCTCGAGGTCGCCCTTGGACTCTGCATCCTGGAGGAGCGCGAGCTGGGCCTCGCCGTCGAGCGGGTCCTTGTCGACTCTCGCCGTGAGCTGCGCTACCCTCGACAGTCCGCTCGTCGCCGCCTTGGCTTTGGGAGCCTCTCCTCCTCCTCCTCCTGCGGCGCCGTTGGCCGCGCCAGACGCGCCCTGAGCTCCTGCTGCTCCTGTTGCCGCCGCGGGCGGAGGAGGGGTCGCGACCGCTGCGGGGACGTCTCCCGCAGACGCGGCCGCGTTGTAGATGGTCGTGGGCGTGCTCGTCGCCTCTCTCCCGATGGAAGCAGCAGATGCCACCGCCGTCGCAGCGGGCGCTCCCGCACCCTCGTCCTCCTCTGCAACCATGCTCGGAGCCTCTGCCGGTGCGGCCGCAGTCTCGTTGGCGTCTCCAGAGTCCATTGCGAGGGTGGCCGCGATCGCGGCATCCAGTGCACTCGAGTCAGTCGTTGCCTGCGACTCGGGTTCGGCGACTGCCGGTGCCCCGGTGGCCTGCGGAGGCTCAGTGGCGGCGGCAGGTGCGGGCGCAAGGGTCTCTTGTGCGGGAGCTGCATCTGGAGCGGGGGCCGAGGAAGGGAGGGTTTCGTCCGGGGTGGCCTCGGGGGCGGCGGGGGTGTCGGCGGGCGCAGGCGGTGCGGCTGCGGGCTCTTGAGGTGGCTGTTGAGGTTCTTGAGGCATCCCTGCGTCCTGAGTGGGCGCGGGTTGGTCTGTGGGAGTGGGCTGGAGACGAGCCTTGCGGGGGTCGACTGGAGCCTCTGGGGCGTCGACCTGGATGGGCTGCGCGTCGTCCGACATTGCTGCAGGTAGTGACACTCGCCTGGGATCCTTCACGGGCTCGTTGCGAGTGTGCGAGGGTGTGTGGGAGAGCGAGACGGCGATTTGGCCGCGGCGCCTCTCCTCGCTCGTCGTTGTCGCCCTGAGCCTCGCCTCTGCCTGCTCGAGCCACCGCCAGAGCCAGCTTAGACTTATCAAAGGCAGTACCACACTCGCCTGCCGTCTTGCCTCTTCCGCCAGAACGAGACCCACCCGCCCCTCTCCCGACGTCAACCCCCACTGCCGCCCGCACCTATGGCCTCAACCAGCGCTCCCGCTCCTGCTGCTCCAGTCGAGCCACAGCCTTCGTCCAAGCTCTCCCGGACCCGCGCCAACCTCGCCTACCTCGCGAATCCCAAAGCGACTCACCCTCCCCCCTCGCTTGTCACTCGGTCGTCCCTCAAGACGCTGCGCTACGTCCTCCGCTTTGTCTTCTGGCGCCTCGTCCGATACGCCGTACGTCCCACCATCGTCTCACTGGTTGGCGGCGACCCCACCCCCGGACACCGCACTGACACCCCGCTGCGCCCTCGCCCAGAAATACGCCATCGTCGGCGCAGGAGCAGCGGCGCTCGCTGGAACGTTCGCCGGCGCGGCGCTCCCCTGGGTCGGCGCGCTCCTCGTCCCGAGCGTACCTGTCGCCGCAGCAATGGGCGCGACCACCGCCCTGATCAAGGTGCGTCTCTCGTCCTCCTCGCTCTGTCTCTCTCTCTTTCTGCTTCTCCTGCCCGGTGGACTCTGCTCTGGACTCACTCGTTTGCGCGCCGCAGTTCACCTGGCGGCATCGTGGCAACCACTTTCGTCAAGGGTGGCTCTCCGGCGGGGACGGCGACCCCCGAGCCGACGAAGCGCGCGACGCGAACGAGAGCGCCCAGGCGTTCAACCGCTCGGCGGAGCGTGCGCAGCGGTCCTGGAGCACCGAGGCGTTCTGAGGCCGTCTGGGGACAGACGAAGGGGAACCCGTGAATAGACACCTTGTTGACAACTGCAGAACACTGTCCAAATGGCCAGGAAGCCCGTCTACCAGTGCGCAAACATGGCCGCCACCTCGGAGGCCGTCTCGCCCTTGTCGCCTGTCAGCGGCTCGTCAACGTCTCCGTCCTCGCTGCGGGCTCTCCCCTTCCCCTTCCCCTCAGCGTTCGTCCCCGTCCGCGTCGCCGCGCCAGGACCGACGAACGCTGCGTCCGACAGCGCCGCCTGCGCCGTCCCCGCGGGCACGGTCACCGTCGCGCGCTCGATGTCCGCCCTGCGCGCGACCTCGTCGACGCTGACGGCCCTCGAGCGGTGCAGGGCCGCCTCGGGGCGACCGATGCTCGTCTCGAGCGGGGACGGCGGGCCTTGCGCGTTTGCGCCCGAGTCGTCGGCGGAGGGAGAGGCGGACTCGCGCACGGTTGAGAGGAAGGCGAGCTGTGGCTGGTAGGAGAGGGAGGTGGCGCGGGTGTGGGGCTTTGTTGACGAGGGTGGAGAGGAGGCGGCGTGCGGGACGTAGATTTGCGGGGTGAGGAGGGAAGGAGCGATGGACGCGGGAGGGGCCGGGCGCGGGCGGTAGAAGCCCGGCGGACCGGCCTGCTGGGGGCCAATGCAAGCAGTCAGCAACGTGTGTCCGACAAAGCAGCTTCTGCGTTCAGAGCGGCGCACCTGCTCGTCGTCGACCACGCCCGCATCCGCCCCGGACGCCGAGACGCCGCCCTCCTGCGGTCTCAGCTCCCCCACCGACTTGCGCTCCACCCCCTGCTGCTCCAACCACCTGTCCGTCCTCGCCGAGTGGCCCGGGTCGACCCTCGCCCGCGAGAGGTCCACCTCTGCGAACGATGCAGCGAACGAGGTCGCGGCGTCGAAGGCTTCGTCGAGGTCGTGCGACGAAGCCGCTGGGTCGTCGTCTGCGCGCATAGATGCGTCAGCTGTAGTTTGGGGACGCGAAGTGAGAAACGACGCACACTTGGCTTCCTCGTCCTCGTCCTCGTCCTCGCCCTCGTCCTCGCCGTCCACGCCAAACTGCACAGCAGGCGAGCTCGCCCTTTCCGGCCAGGGCAGCGGCGCTGCCACCAACTCGCTCTCTCCCGACCCGATCTCGTCTGAGAGGCCGACGCCAAAGTCGAGCGTGCTGAGGCCGAGGTCATCGAGCAAGAAGCCCAGCTCGAGGGGCTGCAGCGCGGGCGCGGGCGTGGCACCGGGTGAGGGACCGGGCGAGGGCTGCGAGACTGCAACGACTGCCGGTGCGGACTCGGACGTCGGTGACCGGGTCGCTGAAAAAGCGTCGGTATTGTCGAGCTCAGTGTGCTGAGTGGAGGTTGGAGGCGAGTCGGGATGCGGCTCGAGCGGCGTCGGCGGGATGAGGACAATCTGCGAATCCTGCCCTTGCCGGCCCGACGTCGACGAGACAGGCTCCGGCGGTGGCGCCACGGTATTGAGGAGCAGCGAGGATGGGCGCGGCGGGACATCTGGCGTGCCGCTCTGTGCAGCGGGCGACCCAGAGCTCGGCTCGACGGGAAGAGGAGGCGGCGCCGGGCTAGGCGGGAGTGGCGTCTGCACGGCCGTGTGCGGAGGGAGCGAGAGCCCTGCCTTGTCGCTCGGCGCCGCGAGGCTCGCAAGCGAGTCCGCCGACAGTGCTTCGTAGCCGGGCAGCTCTTCGCCCTCGTCCTCCGGCTCGTGCTGCTCGCTCCGCTCCTCGTGCACCGCAGCATCCACGTCGCTCGGCGGCGGCGCACTGCGCGACTCACCCATAGCTGACGACGGAGCAGGGGACGGTGCAGCGGGCGATGGCATCCTCGCGCCTGCCCGCCCAGCCTCGAGCGACAGCGTCGTACCCGGCGCAACCGGTGGTGCGCCCCAGCTCGTCTGCCCAAGCGGGCCCGACGGCACGCCCCGCACGGCCGCGAGGTGCGACGTGTACAGCGAGTGCGTCGCCGGAGGCGCGGCTTGCGACACGGGCGGGACAGGCGGGGTGGGCGCGGCGGGCGGGGGCGTGACGGGGAGGATGGGCGGGCCGGCGGGGAGGTCGCTGTGCGCCGGTGGGACAGCCCCGCTCGGTGAGCTTGCGGAGGGAGCCGCTGCGGTAGCTGGCTCGGGCGGCGTCGCGCTCGGGCCCGCACCGGGCCTGACTGCGGCAGCGGGCAGCGCGGCGGCAAAGAGCCGCGGGAGCACGCCGCTGAGCGAGGGACCACCCGCTGTCCCAAAGTGCGCCGCGTAGTGGTCATCGGATGCTGATGCCCCGACGGGTGCAGCAACAGGCGCGGCGGTAAAGGCGGTGGGGACGGGCGCCGACACGGTGTACTGCTGCGCGCTTGGCTGTGCCTGCACGTACGGCTGCGTGTACGGCTGCGAAGTGGGCGCGAGTGGCGCAGGCGGGACGAGAGGAGGCGGCGCGAGCGGGGCCTGGCTCGTCGCTGGGTAGCTCGGCTGTGCGGCCGCCGCCTGCGAGTACGCCGCCTGCGGGTAGGGCGCTTGCGGGTACGCCGCCTGTGCATATGACGACGGCGGCATTGGTGCCGGTGGCGCCGCAGAGACGGGCGCTGCCGAGGCAGGCGGCGGCTGCGAGACGCCGCTCAACGGCGAGGGGAAGATGGGGAGCGAGTCAGGCCCCGCGCCTGACCGTCCGAGCGGCTCCTCGTGCGTCGCCACCTGCGGCGCAGCGCCAGACACGTGTGCGCGCTGTTCCTCCTCGCGCGTCTCGGCAGCTTCGCGACTAGGCGGCCGAGGCTCGTACGACGGGAGAGCCTCGGTCTGTGCGGCTTCCTCATGCTCGGGCGCTTCGGCGGCCGGATGCGGCGCGATTGGAGGCGCTGTGGCTGCCGTCGTGGCGGGGCCGTAGCTCGTGGGTGCCTGGGCGAAAAAGCCCGTTGAGGCGGTAGCAGCGAGCGGGTGCGCGACGGGTGCGGCCGACCACGGCTGCGCAGGCGCGACGAGCGGCGGTGCCGGTGCCGGCGCCGATGCGAACGGCGGCGGAGCGGAAGGTGCGAATGCCGGTGCGACAGACGGAGTCGGTGCAGCACTGGTCTGGACTGGCGCCGCGGGAGGCGCGCCCGGGTGGACGGACGCGGCGTAGTTGAAGGCAGGCGGAGCAAGCGGCGGGATGCTGCGTGCCCATCGAGGAGGCGTGAGGTAAGCGAAGGCGCAGAATTCCAGAGACCAGGAATCGGGCGCACCTTGCATGCACCTGTGCATGCGCACGCGCTGCCGCCATCCCGCCCGCAGCCGCAGCACCCACGAGTCCTCCCGCAGCAATCCCCTCCGCCGCGCCCCTCGGCCCCGGCTCCGTCCTCACACCCTGCGGCATCGCCGGCCTCCTCGCCGCCCTCCCACCCCTCTTGGTCGGCGCCCGCCCAAGCGCCCTCGTGAACAAGAACGGCTCCAGCGGCGCCTCGTCGCGGCTCTCGAGCCAGTCGTACGGGCTCGTGTGTGCCGCAGTGCGACGGCGCAGTGACGACGGCGGGGGGGCGTCGCGCGGGTGGAGAGGCGGCGGGCGGTGGTACGTGATGGGCTCGATGGGCGGGAGGGGCTCGGACGCGGCGCGCGCGAGGCCGGGCGGGGCGGAGATGCGGCGCGCGGCGGGGGTACTAGATGTCGTGAGGGTGCGGGCGGGCGCAACGAGGGGAGGGAGCGCGATTGGGCGGGTGTTGCGCAGTGTCGAGGGCTCCTTGGGCGTCGGCGCAACATGCGACTCGTGCTCGTCTCCGGCAT
This sequence comes from Rhodotorula diobovata, assembly GCA_006352295.1. Classification (NCBI taxonomy): domain Eukaryota; kingdom Fungi; phylum Basidiomycota; class Microbotryomycetes; order Sporidiobolales; family Sporidiobolaceae; genus Rhodotorula; species Rhodotorula diobovata. The sequence continues at coordinate 173,015 of SOZI01000006.1, read as the reverse complement.
GGGCGCCGTCGTGAAGCTGGAAGGGCGTGACGTGAGACTGCGGGACAGGTAGGCTCGAGTCGACCGAGTTGGCCCTGTTGTGCCCGACCTCACGGACCACGCCAGGCTGCTGCCCGGCCGCACTGCCGCCGACGAGCTGTGTCGCGCGACCCCAGAGCGAGCTCAGGAGGCCCTGTGGCTGCTCGCCCGCTTCGTTCCCGGGTGCGACGGGTGCGGCTGCAACAGGGGGAGGGGACGACGCTCGTCGAGGGCGGGTCCCTGGTGGCGGCGAAGCGGACGCCGCACGGTCACGCTGGCGGGTGAAGGGGGAAGAGGCAGCCTGTGACGCGGCGCGGGCACGCTGGTGGCTCGGTGGGGGCGACGGAGAGCGGGGCGGTGACCGTTCGGGCGAGTACTCGGGCGATGACGGCGGCGAGGGTGTCCTCGCGCGGCGGTTGAGCCCGAGCTTGCGGGCGCGTGAGATGCTCGCGGCGTTCCCGCCGCGCGTGGGTCCGTCTGAGCCGCCATCACTCGACCCACGCCCGCTCGCGAGGCGCTCCAGACGGGAGGGGGCGGTGGTGGCGGGGAGCCTGCCACTGCTGCGGCCGGCCGTGCCCCAGCTGCTGAGGAGGGCGCCGCCCGGATTGGCGAGTTTCGGCTGAGCGGCGGTGGATGTCGGGGCTTGCCGCGAGGAGGTTGTTGGTGCCGCGGCGGGTGCGGGAGAGGGCGAGGGCGAGGCGAACATGCCGGGGAGGACGCGGCCGCCTGGCTGGACCTGGCGGCGCTCGGGCGGGCGTCCGAATGCGCCTGCCTTCATGGTGGACCGGCCGAGAGTTGGAGGGGAGAAGGGGCACCAGCTGACGAACAGAGAGAAGAGCGAGAGGAGGAGGGAGCGCGGACCAGAGACAGGAGTCACCACACGGTCCGAGGGGCGTGAGCGCGACGGACAGTCCGCCTCCGCGGAGGGGTGCGTGCGCTCGCGTATGTCGCACAGATACTGACGGGGACTACTTGCACGAGCTGAAGCTGAGCAGTGGAGCCCTCGTTGCTGCCCTGCATCGAGTGACAAGGCGTGGGCAGGATGAGCGAGGCGGAGAGGGGTGAGCGGCTCAGGGCAAGCAGGTGGGGCACTGTCAGGCGTCTTGAGGAGCATCTTGACCGGCCAGGACGCCTGGATGGGTCTCTCGAGCCAGCGGGGTAGACGGTCCTTGTCCAAGAGGGCCATCCACAGGAGGAGCGTCGTCGTTCGTCCGTCTTTCTCATCCACCACTGCACTCGGCTGTACGGCTCGACAGTCATTCGCAGTGGCTCAGCCACAGGTAGGATGACGTGCCCCAGCCCCGCCCGCTCTCGCGCGCTGACGCGCTGACGCTGCTTGCCGGCTCGCAGACGACCTACCGCCCGGCTCCGCCATGTCTGCCTTGTCGACCCTGCGCTTCGCGACGTTCCGAGTGCCCAACCAAGTCTTTTATCAGAGCGCCTTGTCGGCCGGCATCGTCAACCTCAAGCCTCTCGTCCCCGGTCGTCAGTCCTCCCCTCCTCTCCTCCCCGAGCCGACAAGTGGGGCTCGTCTCTCTCGCACAAGCACCCTCGCTGACCCCGCGCCGCGCCCCAGACGTGCTCGTGATCCCGCGAAGAGTCGCACCACGGTTTCGCGACTTGACCGCCGACGAGGTGACGGACCTCTTCCAGAGCGTGCACCAGATCAGCCGGGTCATTGAGCAGGAGTACAAGGCCCAGTGCGCCCCCTTTTCCTTTCACTCTCTGCGTGTCTCGTTGTTCTCGACCCGCTGACCAGAGCTGCCACGCGCAGGGCACTCAACATTGCGCTGCAGGACGGGCCGCTGGCGGGACAGTCGGTGCCTCGTGCGTCTTGCACCCCTCTCTCGCTGTCTGTTGCTCTCATCTGACTGATGCCGAGCTGCCTTTCCGCAGACGTGCACATCCACATCATCCCACGACACGCCAAGGACTTTGAACCTATAGACGAGAGTGCGTCCCCCCTCCTTTCTCGCACCGCTGCCCTCGCCGAGCAATCAGCTCACACGCCCCACCCCCGCGCCACAGTGTACACCGAGCTAGACTCGAAGAACCTCGCACAAGACTTTGCCGACGCGTACGCTGCTCGACCGTCGCGAGCCGAGCGCAAGGCGTTCGAGGCGGAGCAGCGCGCAAAGGAGGAGGGCAAGGCCGACGCGCCGTTTGCCGGGATCGAGGACGAGCGCAGGCCGCGCAGTGTGGACGAGATGCGCGAGGAGGCACTGAGGCTGAGCGGGTTGTTCCCGCCAGAGAATCGGTGCGACTTTGAATGAGGAGCGTTCGGTTCACAGGCTGGGCGAGGTCTGTGTCGGAGAGCGACGCCATTCGTGGAGGTTCGCGCAGCCGGGCTCTTTCACTCCTTGTCCCTTTGACCCTCGCGCGAGAGAGCTTGCGTCCAAACTTGCAACGACCGGCCCACAGCGCGAGAAGTCAACCTGCCGGCTCGGCTCTCTCTTGACCTCTGCCACCTCGCTGCCACTCCGCTCGCTCATCCGCCATGCCGCCCAAGGGCTCGCCGGCCAAGGGCAAGACCAAGCTCAGCACCGACCAGACCCCCTTGCCGCTGCCCGCGTTGCTCAAGCTCCTCACCACTGCGGGCCCCAAGCCGCCTCACCTCTCCATGTCACAGGCGATGCAGGCCGCGGGCAAGCTCGTCCCAAAGGGCTACACCTCCGAGGGCAAGCTCCGCCTCCTCACTGGGGCGGACCTCGTGCAGCTGGGCATCGCCGACGAGGACGTGAGGAAGGGCCTCCTTGCCGTCATCACCGGTCGCGGGTCGGCGGGCGGGGGTGGGGGGTCCAAGACTCCGGGCGGCGGCGAGGCGACAGAGGCCAGGAGGAAGAGGGGCAGGGACAGCGACCTCGACAAACCCCTGCCGAGCCGTGCACCAAAGGGAGTGCCCGTCGACGACGACTTCGAGTTCGACGAGATCGAGGCAGAGGAGGTGCGCTTGCTCTCTCGCGAGCTTGTGTGCGCAGGTGCTCAGCGCTGACGTTGTCCGACATCCGCAGGCACTGACGAAGAAGTTCTGCGTCGTCAACCGCGCGCCGGTCATGACGGCGTGGGCCTGCGTCGTCGCCGAGCGGCTGGGCTTCCGGCGGCAAGAGGCGCTCAGCATCGGTGCGTGCGCTTCCCATACCTCCCACTGATCCCCTCTCAAAGCTGACACGCAATCGCCGAGTAGCGCACGTCTTCACCGACTTGAACGCGACCTCCAAGGGCGTCTCCCTCGGCCTCATGTCAACCAGCGCGCTCAAAGTCGAAGTCGGCCCGTCGCAACCCTTTGTCGAAATTCTAGGGCGCAAGGTGGGCACTCTGATCTCCTCGCGCTTTATGCGTCCGTTGAGAGACTGACGACACATGTCCGCGCAGGTCCCGGTCCTCTCGACTCAGAACGGCGAATGGCGCGCAATCTCGAAGGGCCACGTCGCCGACCCGAGCAAGGCGTTCGCGTACGTGCGCAACGCGTTCAGGCAGCAGCTTGGCGCCGTCATTGGTACGTTCTTTCTCGCGAGGCGTCGAGCCGTCCCGCGGCTGACGCGTTCTCTCCCGCAGGCGCAATGCGTCTCCTAGCCGACAGCTTTTCGCCCAAAGAGCTCAACGAAAAGGTGTGTCTCCCCTCTCTCTCTCTTGAGATGCTCTATCGCGGCGCTGAATCCCACTGCGAACGTCCCGCGCAGGGCTACGGCCTGTACCTCGATTTCCGCCCCGACGTCGACGGCTGGGGCAAGAAAGCCGAGCTCAAGATGTCGACCATCCTTGACCTGCGGCGGTTCCTCACGCATGCGCCTCAAGATGCGGCCGGGCCCGCAGGGGAGGTTGGCGGGCTGGAGGAGGACGGCGCCCGAGAGGTCAAGCAGGAGACCGAGGACGGGGAGGGGGCGGTGCGGGTCAAGCCGGAACCGGAGGCGGAGGATGTGCACGCTGCCGAGCCGCCAACAGCGAAGAGGGTCAAGCGGGAGGAAGACGAGGATGGCAAGCCGAGGTCGGCGGCGGGCGAGCGGGACGAGTTTGACGCCCTCCTCGAGGCGGACGACGACCTCTTTGCTGCGGTGGACCTCTGATGCGTTCGCTCTCCCTCGTGCTTTGTCCCTGATTGTTGCTACAGTACTCGCAGTGATGCAACGCTTGTCGTTCTGTGCGGCCCGAGCAGGTGCCTTTGAGCGAGGACAGGGAACCGCGGGGGCAGTCACTACAGGTCACGTCGCGACGGCGAAAGGCGCCCTGACTAGACTCTCGCTTGAGATGCGGCTCGACAAGGTCATGGCGTCCCTCGACTCGCGTTTCCGCAGGCGACTGCGTGCCCCTGCTGAGAGGAGCGCGCCCTGTGGCGGAAGGCGTCTGGGCGTCGTGTCTGTCAGACGCTCACTGCCAGGCTGCGTTGAGCCTGAGCATCCTTCCTGAGTGACTTTTCGGAGACGGTGCCATGTCTCAGCTCGCGCGGATGGGCGCGCGCGAGAACGAGACGAGCGAGTCTGTCTGCGTGCCTTTGGGAAGGCCGCCCCCAGCGTCGACCTCTGACGAGGCACTCGCTCGAGCGGCAACGGCCAGCATCTCGTTTCAAGCGTCAAGCGTCTCATGCGAATTGACTGCAAGCGTCGGCCATTCCCCTTCAAGCGCACTCGCCCGTCACCCAGTCCCCGCTAGGCCCCGCTCCTCATCTCGCCACCTCAGTCCGAACCGGCGTCGCTCGGGTGCTCGTCGTCCCAGTGGTGGGTCGAAAGAGACGGCTTGAGCGCGTGCAGCGCGATGACCGGCGGGTCGAGGTAAACGGGGCGCTTGATGCGGCCGAGCTTCGCGCCCTGCGACTTGACTCAGAAAAGCTGCAGTCGAGCGCCGCGTCCGCCAGTTCGTCGACCTTGCCAAGGCAGGCTCGAGGAGAAGAAATCGCGAGGCGCACAAGGTCGAACCACGCGCGATCTGAGCCAGAGCTGAAGTTGCGCCACGAGCTGGGGCAGTTCTCCCACACGTACTGCTCGACGCCGCTTTCGGCCCGGTCGAGGTCCTCGATCGTGGCCGTCTCGGCATCGAGCCTGTTGAGCTCGAGGAGAGCAGAGACGGCGCACGTCCCAGCGAGAGCAGCGTGTGGCGGACAAGGGAGAAGGGGGCGCGACGGGGCCTGAGCGGATGTCGGGGCCGGCGACAGAGGGCAGAGGGCGGGATCAGCGGCGCTGCCGGCAGTTCTGCTGTCTCGCTCTGCATCCGATAATGGCTGCTGCGCCCCTGCAGCGACGAAAAAAGCCGCTGCCGCTCGTCGACAGCGGCAAAAGAAAATTGACTGCATTGGGGTTCGAACCCAAGACCTTGCCCGTCTTCCGAAGATGTGAAGGGCACGTGATAACCAACTACACCATGCTGCCGTCGATGGAAGCGCTGGCTAGGCTGTTGACACATCAGCAGAGTGTGCATTGTGGACCTTCTCAACCTCCCGCTCCCGCTTTCTTTCCCGCCTACCCCTATGCCTGCTGCACCTTCCGTCCCACGGATGCCGCATTGTTCTCGAGATGGAGCGAGAGACCCCTCCCATACAGGAGGGGCGTTCGTCACCTCTCAGAAGCGTCGCACCGGACCCGCCGGATCCCGACTCGAAGGACAGGAGCAAGTGCAATGCGCTTCGGACCAACTCGCCTTCACCGCTCCCCTCCATACCCATCCGTCGTCCCCCTCCTCCTGATCTGCGGCGGCGGTGGCGGTGGGCCCTGCCCTCCAGCTCCCGCCCCAGGCCGCATCATCACCGCCTCGCTCGCCCTCCTCCCCGTCTCGCCGAGCCCGACAGGCTGCTGTTGCCCAGGCGCCGTCACCGGGGAGAGACCCTGACCCTGCCCCTGCCCCTGTCCCTGCCGGTCGGTCGTGTTGCGGCGGACCATGCCTGTGCCTGGTGCGGGGCCGGAGCCGGACCTCGGCACAGCAGGCGGGAAGGGCGCTCGCGGCCCGGCTGCGGAGGACGTGCCGAGGCTCGAAGAGAGTGCCGCAGAGGGTGGGAATCGCGCGTTGGCCGGGGAGGGAGGCTGCGACCCGCCACCGGCGCCCGGGGGAGGGTGCGGGAAGAAGCGCCGCTGGCTGGCGACCGAGGGGGAGGGGAGCGCCGCGCTGGATGAGGAAGCGTAGTAGGGGCTCACGGGCGAGGGCATCCCGACCTCGACGGTCGGCGAGCCGGGGTTCGACCCGGCTGCGGACCCCCGCCGCATGTCCATCGCGCTCGTCGACGTGCGCAAGAGCGGCTGCGGGCGCGGCTTGGTCCCCGACAGCGCCGACGCGGAAGCGCCGCTCGCCACGCCCGTGGAAGAGAAGCCGCTCGAGCTCCCCTGCGCGCCACCGCCGCCACCGCCGCCCAACTGATCGAACCCGAGGCCGAACGTTGGGCTCGGTGAGCGGGGGATGTCGCGCCGCGCGGCAGACTTGTCGCTCAGTGGGAGCTGCGCCGAGAGGGTCGAAGGGCGCAGGGCCGAAGGGACGAGGCGGAAGGCGGACGAGAGCGCTGCCTTGACCATCGAGGAGCGCTGGCGCTGGTGTCGGCCCGTGGACGGGGACGCGGTGAGGGCCGGCGACGGCTTGGAGACGGAGATGGTGGGCGAGCTCGGGGTCGGAGAGGAGCGGCGCGACTCGCCTGCGGACGACGAGTGTCAGCGGACGTGGTTACCTCAGAGCAAGAGGGGAAGGAAGACGCACCGGACGAGGGCAAGACGTTGTCGTTGGCCGAGAGCGACAGGAAGAGGTAGAAGGGGACGAGCCACACGCAGACGGCAAAGTAGGTCGCCACGTCGAGGAAACTCTCTGGCGCTCCCGCGCCGTGCCCTCCGCCTCCTCCGTGCCGACCGCGTCGCGAGTCGTACGCGTTGTAGTGTGTGTAGCGCCCGTGGTGCGCGGCGGCGGCTGACCGTGCAGAGAAGTGGCGGAACGAGAGGAAGTGGGACAGGAGGACGAGCAGGCACGACAGGATGAAAGTCAGGGACGTGAGTGAGATGGTCGGCCACGTGCGCGAGAAGTTCTGCAGGCTGTGGGAGGCGGACGGGGAAGTCAGTACCAGGGACAGGCGAGGCAACGCGAGCGAGCAGACGCACTAGACGAGGTGGGCGACGATGCCGACTGCAACGAGGTGCCACGGGAGGCCATCCACGGCAAAGAGCAGCACGAAGAGGAGCACCTCGGCCTGAGCGCGCATCGGCAGGAGTCAGCTCGAGGATGCACCGGCGTGAGAGAGGATAGAGTTGGTGACGGGCGCACGTACATAGACTAGCCGCTTGCCGACTGTCTTTGCGAGGCCCGAATGCTCCTCGATTACCTCTGCGACGTAGAGCAGTCCACTCGCTGCACGAAGGAAGAGCTCGTCAGCAACGTGTCGCGGAAGTGTGGAGCTGGGAACGGAGAAGGGAGGTGGGGTGGGGACGGACGCACCGAGCGAGAGGAGGAGAAAGACAAAGCCGGCGGCGAGTGCGACCCAGCTGAGCGAGTGCAGCACTGACCACCCTTCGAGCATGGCGGGCGAGTCGGTCGAGCTGAGGTTGGAGGAGGAGATCCCAGAGAAACCAGGCGCGACGTGAACGTGCGGGTGAGACAAGGCGAGAAGTGGAGATCCGGCGACAACCCCTGTGGTCGTGCGAGTGTGGGCAATGCCTTGGCCGTACCCAAAGACACGTACTCGACCGCTTCCTTACTCAGCCCAAGCCGCGTGGAGAGGAGAAGGGCGAGTGAGCTGTTCAGGGGGACGCGCCCCATCGGCAGGGGACGAGCCCATGGCACTCGCGCTCCCTCGAGCCACCGGCCCTGCCAGCTGCCGCGCGCCACTCGAGAGGGTCGCTTCAGCCAGAGAGCACCTGCCCACTGCACTCTCAGAGCGAGACTCTCACCTCGTTCTCCGTCACCTCACCCTCCCCTCCCC